>BPLR01011148.1:0-168737 GCA_021605095.1 Caerostris extrusa | reverse complement strand
AAGTTACGTATTGCTGATTAAAAAAGCGCCGTCTCACCAGTAACAAATCCCTTTTAAGATGACTTCCCATTGGATGATTCAGCTTCTGTCCCATCAAACACACCACATTGCCTTCTTAAGTGCACGTCCTTCGTTATTCCTTTTGGAAACTCCTGGCGAAACGCAGAGGCTTCTTTCTTTTTGAGGGTTTTGAAGAGAAGCCACGATTCAACCCCAGTGATTAAGATCCTTCAGAAACGGACTCTGCTGGTTTCTTTGAAGTAAATCGGTGAAAATTCGGACACATTCGGCTTTATTGTAGTCGCTGAGTTAGTGGGGTATCCATCCAGCCTATTCCCATACTTTCCAAACTTTTTTTGAGATGCCGAATGATCATATTAGGTTGCTGTCCAGCATTCAAGTTGTCAATCTTTCTCGTCCCCTTCCACGGCTTCCAAAGTGCCTGGTCGTCGAAATCCGATGGTCGACCTCTTCCTTCCTTATTTCCAAGCTAGTGTCGTCAGATTTGAAACATTCCCTGCTGATTGTGCCCTCACCGAAAAGTTTGTTGAGATCGCGAAATGACTGCACTGATTTCCGTCCTTTCTCAAAGTGGTACAGCATAATATGACGAAATATGAGTATGATATTTTATAATCTAAGAAGTGAAGGATGCTTTCATTCATAAATTTTATAAAATATTGTAAATTTTTATTAAAATATAGCACGCCAAAGAAACGCCTGATAATTGTGCACCAACCCAATATAAGAATATCTTAGAAAAGGGTCTTTAAATTGTCAGACGTAGAACAGTGGAATAATTTTTTTCGTGTTTAAATGTAGACTTTCTACATTTCTTAATTCTATTGAAGTTTTATCATAAAATTTCATAAAAATATTGAATTTCTTAATAGTTTTATATTTAAAATATTATTTAAATGTATATGTATTAATGAATCATTTCTGTGAAATCTTTCCTTTTACAAATTAATTGCAGAATGCTTTGTAGAAGGAGAAATAGACAAAAAAAAAAATGGATAGAAACAGAACAGAAAATAGAATAGATAGAAATAATAGATACACACATGCTATGAATACCAAGTCAATGGCTGACAGTATTCAAATCAGTACAAAACTAAACTTATCCATCTTATCTAATAAGTCATTAAATACCAAACTCACACTATTCCAAAATGTTACTATTCTAAAGTGTTCCATTGATTTTTATCATTATGAAATTTAAAAATATTTAACTTCGGTAATTTTATTCGTACACTTTTCCTTTGCTTCGATTCATTTAATTCGATATTTTGCTCGGGATGCGTTTCACCATTTGTTTTCGCATAATTCCTTTTTTTTTCCGAAACGAATTTTATTTGTCCGAAATTTCCAATGTGTACCTTTCATTATATCCTTCTTGTAATTTTAATTTTATTTTCACTCTGTTCTTCCTTGTAAAGAGGTTCTAATTAATGGATATTATGGAATCCTATTTAATGGATAACATTTCAACTCATTCATCTAATTTATCCATATGTATTTTCTCATCATTTGATAGTTCTGATTCATTCTCATCATTTGACAGTTCTGATTTCGTCAAGATCTTTGTAACTGATGTTCTAGAAGCACAGCTTTTCATTTTTAGCAGGCTTAATTTTTACTTCTGTATTGTTTATCCATTTCAAAATCATGTAAGTATTTTATCTAGGTATCAATTAACCACATCAAGTCAGGAGTTTCGAATATTACCTCGTCCAACTAGAAAAATCAAATAAGAAGTTTTCTATTTAAGGCGAATTGCTTAATGTGGAGTAATATAAGTTATACTTACTAAATAGAATATTAGCATTCTTTCTTTCCATCTGAGTTACAGAAAAAAAAATGTATTTTGGAAGTATGCCAAACAATGTTGAAATAGACTAAGCGATTTAAACAAATGAATGAAAATGTATTTCTTCTATTTATTTTCTAATCACGACATTCTGCTGTGAAAGGACACAAAAGGTTTTCGTTCCGCCGCTTCTTCCTTTACGAATGTGCAGCAACTAGAGCAGCGAGCAGATTCGATTCGTTGTGGCAAACCCCAAGTGCTTATCGCAACCCGCTTTGTGTGGAAGATAAGCGGCTCCAGGGGTTTTGCAGAAGGCTGGCACACAGCTGACTGTCCCGCAGAGTGGGATGCGCCAGGAGCATTATCGCACCCGAACAGCTTCCCGTGTCAAACGTTATACTACTGTGCCCAAAAAGTAAGAAAAATTTTTTTCTTCAAAAACTCCTAATTTATTCTTCCAAATTTACTTCATCGCCTTCAAAGTAATCCCCCTCCGTACACAATGCACGTATGCCAACGTTTTTCCAATCCTCAATACATGCTGTAAAGTCATCGGAGGAGATGGCCTTTAAAGCACGCGGCGTTCACGTTGAATCTCTTCTACTGTGTCCCCGGGTGGTCTTTTGAGTCAACGTCGCACGGTAGCCAGAAGTCGCACGGTGTAAATATGGGGAAATTTAAAATAAAATACGTTGTGGTATGGGTTGTGGAACGATATGGGTTTCATTTTTGGCGAAAAAGTCACGAAGAATCAATGCAGTGTGAGCTGGAGCGTTCAGTGTTTTCGGTACCAATCGAGATTTGAAGCGTTCGAGGCCCAAAATGGAATGGATCGATCCTTTTGAAATTCCAACATCATCAGTAAGATCTCTAATTGTAAATAGACGGTTTGTAAGCACCAAATATTTTCAATTTTGGGACGTGAGCTTTGTCGATTGATTCGATCGACCAGAGGGAACTTCGCTTTCAACGCGTTCTTTGCCTTCTTTTGAACTGTTTACACCACTTGTAAACATTTCTTTCCGATATAGGAATGCTCACCGAATGCTTTCTGCAACATTCTATATGTTTCCACAAACAAAATTAAATGCAAAGTTCTTTGATCAATTAATTCAGGCATTTCAAAAATCGCAGGAATCAGTTTTAGCGTCTTACAAAGCCGAACACTAATCAATATTTTGACGTCAAATTTCACACAGATGTCAAGAACAGTGACTGGGCACATAAAAAAAGAAGAAAAAATTGAAATTCCATAAGGAAAATTTAAATTGAAAATGGGTCATACTTTTTAGACACAGTAGTATAAATGCATTGAATATGGGCTGAAGCACAATCTGGAACGTTTTACATAACTAGCACCCTGCCAAAATCCAGAGAGATTCAAGGGCTATTTTTATTATTCTTGGTATATTGCAGTTGATTTCTTTTCACATATATTTCTTTTATATTTTTCTCATTTATTTCACATTGCATTTCCTTTTCGGAGTCCATTTTTTCAAAATTATTTTATGAAAGATTTAAATAATAAAGTGATTTCAACGTTTTATTCATTAAACCATTTTAAATACACAAAAGAATCAATCACATACAGCAATAATATTTGTAATGAAAAAAAAAA
Source organism: Caerostris extrusa (assembly GCA_021605095.1). Classification (NCBI taxonomy): domain Eukaryota; kingdom Metazoa; phylum Arthropoda; class Arachnida; order Araneae; family Araneidae; genus Caerostris; species Caerostris extrusa. Next base: position 165,309 of record BPLR01011148.1, on the reverse strand, counting down.
AAAAAAATATTTTCGACATATAGAATCTTTAGGAAACGTGTTTTTTTTTATTTTTAACAATTACAAACGCATAAAATTTAAATTGCATTTTATGTAACATTTTTTTCGGGTTTTTAAAGATTTTATTTGAATGGGCGAAATAATTGCTGTATTGATTGATTTCTGATTTAATTGCATTGACTTTTCAACAGGATAAAGATAATGAAATTTCAGTTTATTATCATGAAAATAGAACTCTTGATTTTTTTTCCCACCAACACCTCTCAATTTTGATTCAATAGGAAACTGAATTTTCAAATTTCAGTGTGCAATAAAGAGAGGAAAAAATGATCGAATTATACGAAAAGCTTTTACTCATTAGAATAATTATTCAAAACGGCTGAGATAAACATAAAAATATTAATCATATTTCATTGGTGTAATATATTTTAAAATTTAATTTAGGTATAAATTAAAAAATATGCAAAAAAAAGATATATATATATATAAATAAAAATATATATAAAAAATTATGTACTTTTTATGTAAAATCCAATGCATTAAAATAATTTTTGATTGTTCGTATCAATGAGATAGTGTTGAATGAGACTTTACAATATGGAAGTAATAAAAATTAACCACAACTAATTTTATAAAAAATTTATCTTGATAATAATTTGCAGGTCTTTTTTCTTTCCTCTTTTTTTTCGAATTTAGTTTTTCATTATCACATATTATTCATTTTTACTTAAGATTCAATATTTTAAAATAAACACATTATGTCCTATATTTTATGAAATGGATGAGAACGATACTAAAATTTTGGGGACAATTTCTTATCAATACGGACAACTACTTTTGAATTAGAAATTTTATTCAAATGCATTTAATAATGAAATGAGCGGGTATTAAAATATCTCATCACACCGTTCCTCGTTCTTACAGAATGAAAACAATGCCGACTCATTGGCCATGAGTTGAAAAAATTAGTGATTTGAACTGTGAGGCTTTTTACCTTTAGCAGAAAGAAAAATCATGCAGTTGAAAAATAATCTTTCTTTGATATCATACGAAATTCACATGCCAAATTGGATGCTTCTTTCAAAAGCACAAATGTCCGAGATGCTTTGAGAATGATTTTGAAGTTCTGCATCTAAACCTTACAGTGTCGTTAAAAGTTTGTAATATCCATGCACGTTAATGTGCATAATTTTTCAATCATTTTATAATTACTTTCTTCATGACGTGCCACTAACAGTGAAGGCCGGCCGATTGAATGGTCAATGAGACTTTGAATATTCTTCGTAACGGCCCACCATAAAAGCGAATGGAGCCCGCTGAACGGCCTCCATTAAAAGTCGTCTCGCTGTTATGACGGCGGAGCACTTTTCATATCATAAAATACCAAATAAAAATATCTGTGGTTTTTTTCCCCCATGAGCTGCAAGTTTAAATAGTCCAGGTTTACTTGCAGGGCGACCTTCTTTCAAAATTCATCGACAACATTAATAATATAATGATTTTTTGTTGACATTTACGTGTAAAGAACAAATGACCAGAAATAAAATTTTTTTGTTGTTCTCAAACGATTCGTTCATTGTCCTCGGTTTCTATAGACTGGGGGAGGACGATTAGTAGTTGGGGGGTTCAGCGACACAAGTGGTTCAATGGTTTGTGGAAGCTACACCAAACAATCGAATTAAAGGTAAACACACTTCTCTAAACTACCAATCTACTAAATCCTGAAAAGCGAAAAGAGACACTCATGATACTAATTTAAAAACGCAATTCCAAGATTAAAAATTTACAAAGTAAGTTTAAAATGTACTATAAGGTATTTGAAATGGAGATGCCATTAAAGACAAGACTTGGAATTTGATGAATGGGGTGTTGACAGTTACTGCATTTTGGATCGGGCTAGCTATTTGTTCCTTGGGATCTGCAAACAAGAATAATAAGTACATTTCAATTAATTTAAGTATTTCAGAATTCTTTACGAATTCCAATTTTTGTGTTCTGAAAAGTGTGCAGGATGTCTCAAAAATTTAGGACAAACGTTAGAATAAATAATAAAAAAAAAAAAAAAACCAAATTGCCCAAGAACTTTAAGTCAACGGGTGCGCGAGGAACAATTTCTTGTTTCCTTAACCTAGCTGTATATAGAGCATTCATTGGTGCACAAACTTGGAGCTGGTAGACAGGAACTTGGGTGCAAATTAGATGAAAGCAATGCAGTCGCCATTCCCGGACAGAAGTGTACCTCTCCCTGCGTCCAAATGTGTGAGATTCGGTAGTGGCAGAAAGTGCAATGCAAACAGACCACGATCAGGCGACCTGAAAGGAAAAGAGTTGGAGGGATCTGTCGGCGCACCAGCCAAAGCAGGGCACTGCTTCTACGTTGCAAGAGTCTTCGAACATTGAATCCTTGCCCCCTCCATCCATCTCTGAAGGGTGCATTTACCGCACCCTGAGGATTATTCTTGATGTGCTGCTCAATGCTTTTGTGCAGTGGCGTCTGAAGAAAAAGCACGGAAGGAAATAATTTCACAGCTTATGTTTGATGCAACGGCTATTTTCACTCAGGAAGTAATCATCCGCTGTATAACAACAAGTATTTATACGCAGTGAAAAGTTCATGCGTATTGCAGTATTTCGTTTCTAAATTTAAAGGCAGGTAGTGTCTTCTGGGTCGTCCTCTTACCACCTTGACGAAACTGCGCTTTCTTGAAAGAGATTCCAACTAACTCGTGTACCAGAATCCAATATTTACCTGAGCCTTCATTTTCACCTTTTTATTTTCCTCAGAATTAAACTTTAAGAACAGAATTAAACCCCTCCCATGCCCATTTGAGCCTTGGTTCTTTTCTGGGGGATCGTAAGGCTCAAATTCCTCTGCGCTTGTCCCATGCTCGCTCCAAAATTCATTCCTGTCTATTAAACTTGGATTTATTGAAACCCAACTTGCATAGCTTTCTATGGAAAATACCAGAAAGTTCTTTATAAAATGTATGTGTAGGAAAAACAGAGTTTTTTCCCGACATTTCGAAAAAGACATACTATAAATAAAAGGTAAAAAGAAACACAAGACACGAATTTTTCAACAATTTTATTTCCTAATTCCAATGTGGATAAGTACAATACATATAAATGGATAGCGAGAGGTTATTATTTACATTTTTGTGCATTGCATTACTAGAAATGATATGATGTATGCAACAGTCAAGAAATAGGTATTCAGTCTATTTCGGATGGATCTACAGAAATTAAAAAAAAAAAGACACAACACAGCTTCCGATGAAAAACAACATTAGAGCATTTAAAGCAGGGATGATCAGACCTTTAATGCGCGGTCGCCAACCTGCAACTGCAGTAAAATGTCTGTGATAGCAGATACAAAAGTATGTTTATTTTATTTACTTACATGTATTTATGATATAAGGAAAAATAAATAATTCATAATAAGAAACTAAATAAATATTTAGATCTGTGTGATATTTAGATCCAATAAGTGTTTCAGCACTTGGTTCGATTTTATCGTACCAAGATTACTAGTGATTTGTCAAATGGTTTCTATTTATCAATTTTTTAAATATTTAAGCCAAAATATGTGTTTTTAAAACATGGAATCAATTGGCATGAGAATTTTTGTTCATTATCTTTGTGGAGCGCACTTCTAAAATTACATGTGTGAGCCGTTTTCTTTGAAGTCCCTGTTATATTATGTAGAGACAGTTAAGGTTTGTATTTGAATGGTTTGAAAAACATTAATATACGCTAATACACTCATTTCATGTTTTTAAAATATCAAATCGATTTTAAGTTTAAATGGAATCGTTTTTAAAATATCACTTAGAAGAAATTTATACTTTTGATGATCCCGAGTGGATACTTTTGATGATCCCATTTTCAAAAGCAACAAAATGTAAAAATCCTATTTCTGAAATATTAAATATGGGATTTCAATGGAATCAAACCAATTTTTTATGAAATCTTTATTAAATATGTAAAAAAATAAATAAAAAGGCTTTTATTTCAATATTTCTTCAGGTAATGCTATTTTAATTACTCTAATTCTAACTTTTAATAGAGGGCCCTTTTTATGTTTTATCATTATGAGGAAGTTTTTGAAAATTGTCATGATGTATTAGAAGAATATAAAGGTAAAAGATCCATCCTATGGTTGAATTTTTCGGATGGGATGGGCCTGGCGTGATGATATAAAGATGCTATCATTTTAAGAAGTTTAGTAGTGGTATTATATTTTCATAGTGATATTATGTGATATATTTTCAAATTTTCGTGATTCTTCCACATCTGGGCGATAAATCTGGTGTTTTAAATTACGCATTTTCATCATATGAAGTTTTATACAGTATTGTATAGGGTGAACAAACAGGGCACACTACTAACGGCGTTTTCAACTCTAGCTATGGAGTCTTCCTCTGATGATGATTCAGAAGCAAACTACACAATTTCAGTGAACGAAAGAACATTTTTATGTCACAGATATAAAAGTGTTGCCACAGATATAAAAATGAAATAGAGAAATTATGCTGTATAATTTTTGAACTAAAAATCACGTCTTTGCTGAAAGGGGACTCACGCCATTTTCAAAGCAATTATATTGGTAATTTCATTAAGTACGTAAATTTATGTTGACAAAATGATAAACGTTTTGAAGGACTTTTTGGGGCGAACTGTTTATAGATAAAAAGCTCGTAGCAGATGGTATTCATTGTTATCTTTAACTTACTTTTTGTCAAAAATGGACAAAGAAAAGGCTCATATGTTTTGTGAATTCCTTAAAAAAAAAAAAAAAAAAAAAGAATTGAAGCAAACATTTCTAATAACAATAATTAACATTCATATGTTATAAAAATAAATAAATAAACACAAAATCAATGTAATAATTAATGATCCTGTGTTGAGTTTAGCAAAAAAAAATTGAAAGGACAATGTTAGAATTCTATCTTCTAAATTTTAGTTTTCACTAAATTTAAGAAGATAGAAAAACTAAAATTCTATGCAACTACATTTTTTTTTTCAATTCCTACTGTTAGTTCACATACTCGCTATATATATCCTGTTAAAATTTTCAATCGTTCATAAAATACTTTTTATTCATCCACTCAAGTTCAAATACATTTTTTTTAACTTGTAGTGGATGACGCTTGATGTTAATACAGTTTTCTCAAATTTTAATTCATTCATTAAATTTAATTAATTAATGTTAGTTTATTTTGGATTTAAGTTGCATGTATCTAATAATAGATGGCGCCAGATGTAAGAGTAAAATTTCAACTTTATTTGTAAGGAACTTTTCTGCAATATAGTGAAAAAAAAGTAGGAATTGACTTTAAATTTATTTTTATATTACTTGTTTTACTTTAGTTTTTCATAAAGAGCCGAGAGACTAAAAAGTTATCAATCGCGTGTTTGTGTTAAATGAAATTGACACGGAATGAGCTGGACAGCTAGGAAATGAGAGTCTGCGCATCCCTGGTTTAAAGCACGGGCCTTTAAAGCGAATCATAGTGTAAAATTAAAATAAATGACCTCAAAATCCTCTTTTTGATTACTCATGTAAAAATATGTTCTGAAAACAAATTCAAAATGAAGTACGAATAATTAAAAAAAATGTTAAATTCTAATGGCCGATCGATTCAATTTCAATTAAAAAAGTATTTTTAAAAGTACTTTTTTTTTTTTGCTTTTGATACACAAAACCAAATGAGAAATTAAAAAATTAAAAACTTATTGAAAAAAATACTGAAAATAAAAAATTTCTGAAATCATTTGATTTGTTTTTGAACATACATTTCTAGATATCTAAGAAAAAAATAAACATTTTTCAAACATATATCAAATTTAAAGAAATATAACATATAACACACATGAAAATTTGGAAATTAGAATTTCAAGCAAAAGCATTTAAGTAACAAAAGGCAATGAATGTATGCATTTTGAACATAATAATTCATGCGTTTTTATATATTGTAATATAACAAATAAATAATTAAGTTTTATACAGATTTATTTCACATATTGCTTAACATAATGAAAACGTTTTAAAAATGTTATTCTACCGGAAAATTATTACAGAAAATAATGAAACAACTATGTCCTACGTTTTGTTTTTCTGTAATAGAATGCTAATGTATTTTCGTTTTAAACTTTTTGATCTACGGAAGATAGAAAAGAAGAAATGTTCACAGTTGATCACAAGTAGCAGAACAGAGGTTCTGCCGGAGTGACCACTCGGCAGAGATGCCGGCGGCCAGAATCACAAGAGAGAAAATGGCTAACCGAGGTTTGTTCTAGGAGTATTCGATTTATATAAAAAATATCCTTTACATGTATCGACTGCAGCGGATTCTCTTAAATACCTGTAAGAAGATGATTCGTAGGAATACTTGAAAGAACTGGACCCACTTTCGTAGTACATTTGAAAGGCAAACTTCTCGTGACGTGGGTCATAACTCTAGAGTCGAAAGTTTTTGGTCCGCTAATGTTTCCATATTAAATTAAACTAAATCTTTTCAGAATAACTCTTTAAATATATAGATTGAATGATTAAATTAAGTAAATGGAATATTCCATATTTGACATATATTCCATGAATCATGAGCAATAAAGCTTCAAAAGGATTTGAAACAAAATATTTAATCGGCTGGGACGATATATAAGTTATCTACAAAATTTAGAATTAAATTTGAGGATAAAACGCGTAACAGCAATCTTAAAAGAAAGCAAAAGCATCCATAAATCCTATTCAGGCATGAATAGTATATGAATAGGCTATACTGGGGAAAAAAAAAAAACATAACATACTAGTATGAAAAAAATTTTGTATTAAAGACGATTTTCTAAAAAAAACACGTGAAAGAAATTTAAATAAACCAGTAAGAATAGCTCGTGGTAAAAAAAAAAAAAAATATACCAATAATAATCCAGAACATATTGGTTCCAGTACTGACCCACTCTCCCTAAAACAAAGCCCACAAATTTTACGAGTAAAAATGAGATTGAACTCTGTTAAATAAAAATGAAACAAGTGAAGTTTCAAATAACTAAAAAGTAAGAATAATTAAATCGTCAAAATCGTATTTAAAAACGAGTTTTGATTAATATTTGTCTGATGTAAACCAATGGAATTTTAATTGAAAACAGCGTAAACAATATTTTTCTAAATTACAAAGAAGCCATAAGATAGAGCTACTTTCTACCACCCATGAGTTGGAGCAAATTGAAGTCACCCAAATATATCGGCTCTCACGTATAACCTTTCATCTGCTTGTTCGGTTGGCAAATGAAAGCCAAAAAGGGGAAACATATCGCCGCCAAGAATGTAGACAACACATTTAGAACTCAGTGTTTGGAAATATGCGAATCTCTGCTTAAAAGATTTTAAGGGTCGTTTATTTTTTTACCGCTATTTCATTAAAGTGACCGATTTTGATATTTTCTCAGTTCCTATTTTAACAGTTCTTCTCGTCGTTTTCTTCATCAAAAGTATACGTAATAAATAACAAATGAAAAATTAATGATGTTATACATGCAGTAAATACAAATATTCAACTAACTTATACTCAATATTCTGTTCACATTAGTTCGTACTCAGGAAGTTATATAATTAACTAATAAAATCCAAAAATTATCCTTTTTTTATTTCATGAGATTGAATAGGACATCATTTAAAATCACTCGATGTTCCATTTTTAAAAAGAGCAAGAATTTAGAGCTACGAAATGCAATGTGTTTAGCTTTTAATTTTAAATAAACATTCGCAATGATGAATGCAATGAGGCTTGTTCAATTGAAAATGTATTTTTAAAACACATTTCATTCATTCATTTTTTAAAATAGGGTGCTATTTGTTTTAAAGTGATGCATTATTAATCTTTTAACATAGACAGTATGCTCTTAATTTGACTATGCCAATTTAATGTGAATTCTGCCGAATAATAAACAAAATTACATCTGTAAAAAACTTCGATATTTTTTGGATTGTGTAAAAGCTATCCAAATCGTCGGAGGGCAGCTTGCTGATTATGTCATTCGAAATAATTAATTCATTAATTTTCAATTTATTTTTGATTTCAGTTATTTAATTCAAAGCCTTTCTCTCCGATTCTGGAAACAAGAGCAAGTTTCTTGGATGCAGAAGTGTTTTTATTTGTGTGCATTTTAATGCCATGCCGAGGGGATGGTCAAAGATGCTCGTGCTAAAATTGCACGAAAAATAAGAAGATAAGTTTGATTGAACTACTTTCCCCTTAATCCGGATATCTACGAAGGGGAAGGCCGAAGATAATTTCTTGGAGAGTCAGACGAAGAGGTATCCCTTCAAGTAAAAACTGTCTTTCTCGCAAATTAAAGATGAGATGCGATTGCCCTGCACCAGCAGAACCCTGAGAAATGAACTGCATAGAAATCCTAATGTTGTATATCAGAAGTTGAAAGGAAATCCTTTCTAAACGGTATGCTGATGCACGTTTCAGCATTGCCCAGAAATATTGAACTGCCGGCACCACCTGGAATAATGCGGTGTTTTCGGGCGAAAAAAAAATGTAATTTAGATGGACCAAACGGATTTAAGTTGACTAGTATGATCTGCATAAAGAACACGGCCTTTTGTCATGGAGGATCTATTATGGTTCGGCCAGCATTTGCAGCTTATGGTGCAAGGGAAATTGCTTTTGTCGAAAACAAAATTCCGTGTTATAACAAGACATGATGACAGATAGCTTATTGCCGGTTGCTCCTCTGATTACGATGGGATATTTCAACAAGACAATACATCTGTGCATGTTTCTTGCTCTGCAAAATCCTGAATGAAAGCGACTAAGATAAAACTTCTCCCCTGGCCATCTCGTAGTCCGGACCTGAATTTAATGGAATGGATCCGCCTTTTAGGCGTTCTTTCTCGAGGTGTTTGCAGAAATGGGTGACAACACAATGAGAGGTCTGATCTAAAAACCGCAATTAAAAATTGGTAGAACAACGCTGACGTGCACATCTTCCAAGCTCTGTCTGGTTCTAGAAACAGACGATTTATGTAAGTAGTAAAAAAAAAAAAGGTTCCCACATCTCTTAATAAAGAACAAATCTCTATAACTAATCTTGACTCTGTGCCTTTTTTTAATTCAACTGTATGGTAATGTCATAAAACTCTCTAAAATCTCACAGAAATTTACTGAAATTAACATTTTTAATCGCTCTCATTAGTAAAGAGTGATTATTAAAGAATAATACTCAATAGAGAATAATTTTTAAGGGGAAATTTCATACCCTAGAATCAATAACAAGTTATAATATATATTGAGATTGTATCATCACAATACGCCTATTCTCGGCTAGGCAGAAAGTACTGTTGCATTTTTTAAAAACTTTTTTTACATTCATTTAATTTCCAAATAGTATATAATTTTCTTTACTAAAATTATCTACTAATTATCATTGCTCATAGAGAAGTTAAATGATTATGAACTAATAAGTGATGTGATTGTATAAAAAAATCAAACTTTTTTTATCAAGATTTCATAATGTGAATACTTTGCTTCTGAGAATCGTTTTCTTTAAAAGGGGAAGATTCCTGTACACCTTGTGCCAAATGGACAAGTAATTAAACAAATCAGCCACAGTTAAAGTTTATGTATAATGGTTGCAATCATTTTAAATCCTATTAACTAGGACGAAATCAAATGACAGTACAATAATATTTCAAAAATAATAATTTTAAAAATAATTATTTAATAATTTTTAAAATATTTGTTTTTATTTCAGTCCGACAGCAAATTTTGCCATTTTGTGTCCCATTCATACATATAAAACTACTTTGTTGTCACATTTATACTTTACTATAAATACTTTTTTTTTTTACAATTACTATGGGTGATATGCGGCAACATTGGCAACGTCTTAGGAGTACAGGATTCTAGACTTCAATCTTTTTTCTTTTCCAAATGTGTTGTACTATTAGAAATAATGAATAAATCAAACAAAGTTCAAACAATCAAGAAACAAAAAACGATGTACTTAACAAAGTATGCGAAGTACAGAGTGGTAATAAAATAGTACGCGTCCCCTTATTCTAAAGGAACAGAAAATTGAGGCAAACATCTTCCATCCTTTTCATACCGGAGTTGGCGTTGTATCGCCCCTTGGCTTCTTTTTTCCCTGCGCGCGTTTATTTAGTAAACATAAACACGTTCACAAAGCGATTTTGAACATTTCGTGAAATCCTTCTTCTCGACTCACACATTTAATCAATTATGTGCTTACTCACGATAAATAGATATATGAAATGCTATTTCTTTTTAGTATTCTGATCATTTCGTTATGAAATAAAATAAAACATTACAACAAAGTTCAAAGTTAAAGTTAAGTTCACGTTCCTATAAATGAATATATTATTATTTAAATCATTTTGGTGGGAATATTTATTTATAGAATATGAATGCCAAATATTTAGAAAAATTAAATACCCATTTATTTACAGACTAAAAATAAACCATTTCTTTTGAAAATTGTTGCATGATAGTGTGCTTCGTGTCAACAACATAGAATAGCAATGGCCAACAGTAAAGAGTGTTGCCTAAAATCGTCAAGCTACCATCGTTAGAAATCAAATCTACTACTTCAAATCTTTTACAAATCAATCAATCTCAAACTGCAAATCAAAAGATGTATGATGACGGGAGGATTATGTTTGCCCCAAACCTGCCACCACGATGATCGCTCTATTGTATTATTACTCTATGAGTCAGTAACAAATAAATGAAATTAGTCTCTTTTTCTTGTTGTTGTTGTTGCCTTCAAGTCGCGCATTCCGAACAGGCTTGTGAGGCTTAGGAGGCTGCTGAGACCGACTCCACAAGATCAGAAATGAAAATGGTCACGGGTCATTTTGCAACTCCCAGCACCTCAATGACCATGGGTGAAAAATGTTTTCATCTTGTGGAATGGCGCGCCCCTCTTCTCAATTGGAGACGCCCCGTACTGAGGTTCCTGCGTGGGTGTGAGGGAGGATGAAGCTCTTGCGTTCCCGAGGCACACTTGTGAGTGGAGGATCTGTGGTCATCAGAGCACCGTGTCCAGCAGCTGCATGGAGCTGATCACGTTCTCGTCCTGCAATCAGAATCAGACCTTTTTGAAGCCCCTCCTCGTGAACCTTTTTTGTTTTTAAACATTTTTTATTTATTTACAATGGCAGGCTACAAAAAGTAATAAAAGAAAAAAGAAAAAGAACACAAGGAACATAAAAACAACAACGGAAACGAAGGAAATCACATAGTGACATGCTTAGCCCATAAGGGCCCTAGCCTCCCAGTAACGACCCTACACGGTAGAGGAAACAAACGCAGGGCAGACAGGAAGGTGGGATGAATCCATGTCCTCTCCAAGACTGCAGAGCATGCATTTTGGGCTTGCAAATATTTTCCATTCGAAAAAAAAAAGATGATTGCCCGTACAATCATGGCCCGTCAGTCTAAAAAGGGCAGCAGCTTTAAACCTGGGCTGATCAGGGATGTTTGAAATAAAGTTAAACGCGTTTTAGATGAGTTGCCTTCAAGTAGATTATCAGATAGAGTGTTCCGAAAAAGTCTCGAATCATCAGTTTCATCGAGTGAAAAAGAGATGTCTTTTTACAAAAGGTTTGGGTGATGGTTATTCCTTTTTTGGCAAGAGAATCCGCCTTCTCATTACCCAAGATACCACAATGGCCTGGGATCTACTGCAAAACGATATCCTTGCCCTTTGAATCAAGGTCTTCATGACAAGAGATGCACTTTTCGATGGAAGTAGACTGAGGTGCTAGGGAGGAATTGATTGCCAAAAGTGCTGCCTTAGAATCAGATAGGATGACTGCTAAACATTCTAATACATAAATTGGAAAATCTGTTTGTTAGTCCTTGCACAGTTTTCAATAGGGGGTTCGCTTACAAATTTGCATGTACATAGTTTATGGCCTACGTCAAACCACAAGCTACTTTAAAACTTGAAATTTTTCTTTTTACCTCCGATTCCGGGCCCTCAATTGAATGAGAAAGTTTGGATACATTTCTAAGGGCTATTTTTTATAGATCTTGAGTCCGATGGTGTTCTCAATTTTCTTCTACAAACAATACAAAGGATTTTTAAAAAAAATTGCTGTTTAAATTACAAATAAAATGGCTACAATTATGCGTAGATTATGCTTCTTTTGCAAATCGATTTTCCATGATTTAAATAATGTGTATATAAAGTGACATTGTAATCCCATTTTCTTTATAATTGAACTTTAAGTAAGTATGATGACCCTGAATGATTCGTAATTATTATGTGATGTACATCCAAAAATTCTTTATTTCTTATCTTTTTTGATATCCAATTCATTAAGTTGTTTTGGTGAATTGCACAATTGAATAAATAAATAATTAGCTGTAGTCACTCGAATACCTGCTGGAAAACCAACTTTCAAATGCCTGACGGCTTTTTTTTTTTTTTTGCATTCAGCAGTGACATCTGTGCGCCGTCAATGATCAATCATCAATGATCATCTGTCCACCGAATGCGATGAGTCGACATGAGTTTTTTTTATTGTTATTAATTGCTTCATTTCAAGAACGCAGAGGATCGCGAAAATGTTAAAAAATTTTAAAGTGCAGTGAGAAAAAAACACCTCTATTTATCGGGACTCGGAGGATCGAGCAAAAACCCAAGGATAGTGTGGCAGGAAATAGAAGACAATTCATAACTGAAATGCAGGAGTCAATTAATCATTCAATAAATTCTTTTGACAAAATTTTAATCGTGTTCATTTCAGGGTCATTTAGTATGAAAATTTTCGATGTCAGATGCCCTTCGAACATCACTATTAGCAATTGTTTTGCTGAAACTTTAAAAACACACATTTTATCTATTTTTATCTATTTCTATCCCATTTTAACTTTTAATATTTTTCTTTTACACAATTAGTATATCTCCAGAAACTTTTTTTAAAAACATGCCTGTTGTATTACTGGCACTTTTGTTCGAAACCAAAATGGTAATTTATTTTTATAAATCTAAAAAAAGTTTAGAATCCTAGCAGCCAAAATGTAGAAAAAAAGAAGAAGGAAAATCGAAGAAGGCATTAAAAAATGAGGCTCTGTTCTCAGAGGAATATAACGTAAAAATTATTCCTACCTTTGACAACATTCCAAAAACTCATCGAATGTCACGTAGCCATCTTGGTTAAGGTCCAGACGCTGCAACAACAACATAAAAAAACAAACATTATATATATATATATATATATATATAAGAAGCGAGAGAAAATGGATGGTCTTATAAATTCAATACTTCAGGAAACAAAAATAAAGTAAATTCAAAACTTTTGAAATCGTTTTATCCAATAGTTTGAAATGAATGACTTACAACAACCTAATGTTGCATTTTAAAGCAGGCAAAATTGTTTTAAGGGAATGTTCAAAATTTTAGGCTTATTTTAGAAAGTAACTGCTTTTATGCTTCAAAAGTTAAGTAGTTTCTCCTTGAAGCATTTTTGAATTTCAATGCTAAACTCTTAAATTTACTATTACTAACGAAAATATACTCACATTTCATAAAAAGAAAAAGTTGTTACGAGAAGAAACTCAGTGACGTACTAATATTAAGCATACTAAATGGAAAACGTTATTATTTTAATGCTAAGCATTTGATATAAATCATGATTAATGCTATTCTTTTAAAGATAAGCAGCCTTGATATACAGTGGGTAAAAAAAAGTATTGGCAATTGCCCATAAATGATCATATTTGCTAACAAAGTATGTTTACAAATTATATTTTAACATAGCGATTACAGAAGGAGAAAAGACAAACAAATATAACGAAATTTTCATTTAAATATTTTTTTTAGTCAAAATCTACGAGAAAATCCAAAATTTACCTGATAAAAAAAGTATTGGCAAAATTATGAAATTGACAAAATTATGAGCGAAAACAAAATCAGTATATGTTTAGTACTTTGTATGCATACCTTCTGCATCTATAACAGCTTGTAATCTATTTCTCATAAAGGAAACTAAGGTCTTTGTTGTACTGTTGAGAATTTTGTGCCACTCTTGCAAGAGTAAACGTTTGAGGTCGTCTTTACTTGAAATTTTATGTTTCTTGATTTTTAGATCCAGCAGGTGCCATAAATTTTCAATTGGATTGATGTCAGGCCATTGAGGTGGGGTTTTTTAATTGGCGAGGAGCATTGTAGAGTAGCCATTCACGGGGAGATTCGCTGTATGCTTGGGGTCATTGTCTTGTTGAAAAACGAATGATGTTCCCAAGCCAAGATTTTGGGCACTGATTTTTCAGTTATGGCGCAAAATGTCAATGTATGTACGTGCTGTCATAATACCATCAATAAAATGCAGGTTGCCAATTCCATTAGCTGCCATAAAGCCCCAAACTAAGACGCTGCCTCCACCATGTTTTACAGTAGCAGTTAAATGTTGTTTTTCCAATTCAGTATTTGGCCTCCTCCACACATATCGTCGTCCATCACTGCCGAAAATGTTAAACTTTGATTCGTCGGAAAAAATAACTGTGTTCCAAAACTCTTCAGTTTTAAATCAACGTGGGATTTTTATGAAATCTAACCTCTTTCTCCTATTTATTTCGGAGATGAATGGTTTCTTTCTAGCTGCCCTTCCATAATAACTTCTCTCGTGTAAAACATTCCGTACAGTCTGTACGCTGAAAGTCTTTTGCGAAGTGAAAGCAACATCTCTAGCTATCTGGGGTGCACTTATCTAAGGGTTTTTCTTAACCTTGTTAATAATGACATGTTTTTCTCTTGTAGAAAATATTCGAGGTCGTCCACTTCTAGTCTTATTTTCCGTTGATCCTGTTTCCTTGAACTTTTTTACAACACTTCTGACAGTAAATAAACTTATATTGAGCTGCACTCCTATAGCACGATAAGTTAAACCTTAATTTCTGAGCCTAATAATCGTGTTTTTAACACTAACGTCCAACTCCTTCGATTTCGAAGTCATTTTACTGCAGTAATCGCAAAATAATGCATAGACACTTTTGGAGTAATTTTGCAGACTTTATACCGGTAGAGTTTCTTATCAATCGAAACACGTGACTTCAATGTAACAAAATTTTCGTAGCAGTTAAAGCTTTGCCAATATTTTTTTGACTTGCAAATTTTCGTTTTTGAAAGAAAAAATCGTAGAAAATACAAATTAAAATAAAATTTTTACTATTTTTATATATCTAAGATGTCTTATATTTTATCACGACAGCTAAAATTGCATAACATTTTATTTCTTTGTCAATATGAATAAATTAAGGCAATTGCCAATACTTTTATTACCCACTGTAATTTATAATTATCAGTTATGGTAATATAGTAATAACATTCCTACTGATGGTTTTGATGTTCGTAATTGCGAAATAAATTTACAACAAGAAAGACCAATTTTGAGTAAACAAAAATGTGTACCATACGAAAACGAATTAAAGTTGCAAAACATTACCAAAAAAATATTATTTTCGGTGTACGATTTACATTAAATTTTATTTTTAACCTACTTTACCTAATTAATCCTATCTTAACCTAATCCAAACCAGCCTAATTTATCAAACCAGCCAAACCAGCCTATCTAATCTAGCCAAACCTAAAGGCTTGTTCCCACCGAGGCGTGAGGCGGCGAAGCGTCACGCGGCAGGGAAGAAAATTTTTTTCCCGTCTCCACCGAAACTTCAGAAATCACTTTACGCCTAGTGAAGTTCCAGTTACTTTTATTGGCTCAATCTAAGTAAGCATTTGAGAGTTGAAATTTGGTCAACTCGAAGAGGTGGATTTCAAACCGGTTTCAGGCGAACGCTGTGAGGCTAGTGATCGGTCAACGCTTCACGATTCAACGCCTCACGCCTCCGTGTGAAAGAGCTTTAATCATCTTAAAACTACACACATTTTAACAAAAAGGAAGAGTAAAAAGCCCAATCGTCTTCTGTTCAAACCTCGAGACCCACCTCGAAGACCTTGTCCGCGTGCAGGTCCGTGGTGTCCTGTCCGAAGCTGGGCTCCGTGTGCCTGCCCAGCATGAGATAGATGGAGGCGATGATCTCCCTCATCTCTCGACGGTCGATGCGTCCGTCGCCGTCCAGGTCGTACAGCCGGAAGGTCCAGCGGAGCTTGTCCACCGTCGGACCCCGCGTCAGCATGGACAGCCCCGTCAGGAACTCCTGGAGCGAGACAAAAAAGCAGGTTGTCACATCTCATCTCTATGCAACTAACTGTTCAAGTGAAAAAGCTAGTACGCACTGTTTAGGTTTTCTATTTTTCAATTCCTACTATTAGCTCGCACTCTCCCTCTATATATCTTGTTCAAATTTTCAATCGTCCATGAAATACTTTTGATTCATTTTTCAAATGCATTTTTTTTTTTTGAACTTGTAGTGGATGACACTGGATGTTAACACAGTTTCTTTCAAATATTAATTTATTCATTAAATTTAATTAATTCATTTTAGTTGTATTTTTTTTTTTGGATTTAAGTTGCATGTATCTAATAATAGATGGCCCCAGATGTAAGAGGAAAATTTCAATTTTATTTGTAAAGGACTTTTATGCAATAGAGTGAAAAAAAAAAAGTAGGAATTGACGTTAAAAATGTTTTTTTATATTACTTGTTTTTTATTTTTAGATGTAAAGCTTTTAATTATTTAATATTTCTAATTTTACATTTAAATTAATTTCTGCCGTTCTTGTATAATGAAATTTTAAATTCCATCTAATATCCATAAGAACTGAATATTTTTATTTTTTGCAAATAAGAATTCACTTATCTGGTAAATATGCTAAATGCTAAATAAATAAATTCTGTCGACTTGTATAATATGTTAAAAAAAAAAAAATTCCGCTTATTTTTCAGAGGGAAATGATTGCAGAGGTGATCGCTCTATTTCTGTCATTGAAGTTTCCCAAAGTATACAATACTGAAATTAGATGACATCGTACAAACATGCTAATTTGTACTTAATGGAAAGTTTTACGCATACTATTTTCCAACTATTCAAACCCTTTATTCAAGACGAGAAGTTCTGGGATGTTCTTCGTGCAATTCCTTTTCTTTAAAAACCTGGTATTTTCAGCCGTCCTTTTACATATTCTCGTGAATTCGACAAGTAAATGAAGGACATTATTATGTTACAGCGCTTTCTAATTCAATATGCAATAAACGCATTTTTAGATAGTGACTTAATAGAGTAGTTTTTACTTCGATACTATAATCAAAACTTACAGTAATAGAAAAAGGTGGCTATTAGTTCAAAGTTAATACTTCGGATCACTGTTCTTTGTTTCTATTTACAAAAAAAAAAAAAAAAAAGTTTCCGATGATTTGAAATTTAAATTAAATGTATCCTTTGTAATTTCACGCCTCTTTATTTCTGCACATTATTGTTCAGAGAATTTTTAAATAGTTTACAATATGCACACACCATTCATATTTTAGAATTTCCCCACAGTTCTTCTGATAAGCACAAAATCAGTCTATCAGCATCCCCATAAAGCTCCTCAAACTACTAACCGCTCTGTATTATACATCCCAAAAGAGCGACGTAAATGCACACATAAATAACCAGTCACAATGGATCACACAATGGGTATCCTAATGGCACTATCATGTTAAACAGTGAAGTGACTCGACTTAAAAAAAAACAATTGCTGTGCCGAATGCCATTGATTAACTCGACATTGTCATTGATTGTATTCCTCGGCCATCTCTAAGCGAAAAGACTTCTTATTCCTTTTTATTTACGGAATACACCGCTAGATTACTTTTCATTTAAATCCAGTCCTTTTATGCTTGGAAATAACACGGTTTATGGTGTCCTAGGAAAAGTACAGTTCCTTGATAATGCTACCTTCAGGATGATAAAATTAATTAATTTCTTATGGGTTTTTTTTCTCCTCCATTTTATGTACTATTTTCTTAATAATGTATTTTTCTTTCATCTGTCTCTGTAGTACTTTACCGTGTTTTCGTGCGTCTAATAACTTCTAATTTCGTGAATGCAGCTTCCACATTTTGGATGAATTAAATTTAAAATTTATCTTTTTTCAATTCCTTCTATTAGCTCACACTCTTCCTATATATATATCTTGTTCACATTTTCAATCGTTCATAAAATACTTTTTATTCATCCACTCGAGTTCAAATACATTTTTTTTTTTTGAAATTGTAGTAGATGACACTGGATGTTAATACAGTCTTTTCAAATATTAATTAATTTATTAAATTTAATTCATTAATTTAAATTTTTTTCAGATTTAAGTTGCATGTATCTATCAATAGATGGCGCCAGATAAACTTAAAAAATGAATGAAAATTATTTACAAAGGACTTTCTGCAATAGAGTGAAAAAAAGTAGGAATTGACTTTAAAAACTTTTTTTTTATATTACTTGTTTATTATTTTTTTTTATGTGACTAACTGTGATGTACATGAAAATGGTGTTATGCATAGAGAATGCTGTAATTTATTTGTTTAACGAATTGATTGTGCTTCTAAAATGATTCATGTTTCTTCATTTCATGTTTAGTTTTGGGAGAAACTGATTATGAAACACAATCTACGCATAGAAAATGTTGTTATGACTTTATTATACGAAGAGATTGAGTTCTTTGCCCATTATATATATATATGCATGCAGATATTTGCATTTCACTGTCAATAGTCTCAGAGACCATTTAGAAACTTGGAGAAACCACGGATTTCGGGAGGGGAACCATTCACAATGCATATCCAATGACTCATTAGATATCTATGCAACGATCCCCCTTTACAAAGCCAGTTTCAGAAGCTTTTGTGTCATTATTAATTCGGACTTACTACTGTGGCAAAAAAGTAAGACCAAATATTTTTTTTTTCAAAAACTCTTTATTTATTCATCCAAATTTAATTCATCGCCTTCAAAGTAATCCCCTCCCTTCACAATGTACTTATGCCAATTTTGTCTTTCCAATCCTCAATGCCTGCTAAAACGTCATCGGCAGGGATAGCCTTCAAAGCGGGCACCGATTCACGTTGAATCTCTTCAATCGACTCAAAACGGTGTCCTCGGAATGGTCTTTTAAGTTTAGGGAATAGTCAGAAGTTCACGGTGTGAATACGGTGGTTGTAGAACGATATGGGTTTCATTTTTGGCGAAAAAGTCACGAAGAATCAATGCAGTATGAGCTGGCGCTTCAGTGTTTTCGGAACCAGTCGAGATTTGATGCATTCGAGGCCCAAATGGAATTGACCGATGTTTTTAAATTCCAACATCATCAGCAAGGTCTCTAATTGTAAATTGGCGGTTTGCAAGCACCAAATCTTTAATTTTTTTGGACGTGAGCTTCGTCGGTTGAGGTGGATGGTCGAGCAGAGGGCTCTTCGTCTTCAACGCGTTCTCTGCCTTCTTTGAACTGTTAATACCACTTGTAAACATTTCTTTCCGATATAGGCAAGCTCACCAAATGCCTTCTGCAACATTCGGTACGTTTCCGTAAACAAAATTAAATGTAAGTTCTTTGCTTAATTAATTGAGAGATTTTAGTTTCGAATCAGTTTTAGCGTCTCACAAAGCCAAGCGTAACTCAAACCCTAATGAATATTTTGACGTCAAATTTCCCACAGATATCAAGGACAGTACCAGCAACCGAAAAAAAAAGAAGAAAAATAGAAATTCCATAAGCCCCGGGAATTTTACATTGAAAATTGGTCTTATTTTTTTTGAGCACAGTAGTACTAAATAAAGCTTTTTGGTTTAAAAGAAGATTTTGAATTTAATTAAACCAAAATGTATGAGGAAATAACCCTGTTTGGTATAAGCTTTTGATCGGCTTTTTCATTAGAAAAAGCGACTTCATAAATTATTTTGGAGGTTTTTTGAAAACGTAATTTATATTTCAAATTGATTTTTGCATTATTGAAAATCTCTTTGGCGGCTTCATCGGAATAATCTTCGTTTCGATTTCCCTTATTTACAGGGATTTCGGAATCCTATGCGTATAATATAAACATAAGTATTCGTTTTTATTCATGAATAAACTCTGCAGGGAAAAACAATGGATTGCTCATAAGCCTCCGAGACCCCCACGGCTGAACTGTGAATCAATTCTGCTTGGCAACCTTCCCTTTCGCAAAGTCCCTTTCGCTTCAGCAGCTCAAGCTTCCCTTTTTGCCACTGCTGTTTTTTTAAAAAATAACAATTGCTTTTTTGTAAAAAAAAGGCCGATACTTTTGGCAAGGTGCCCGGCATTGTACCTGCTCTAATCGAAAAGAAAGCCTTTGACTATTTTAAAAACAAAAGGAAGTCAAAATTTACTAATTTTGCTCTAAATAACACCTCGAAAAATTCGTGTTCGAAACCTGTAAACTAGAAATCTGTTCACATAAAGATGAAGAGAAGATGCTACATTCATAATCTTGACTTTTTACCATTATGACTTTTGCACCAAAATACATCATAAAGTGACGCTTTATGAAAGAATTTTGAAAGGATATTTGAGTATATCGAAATTTCGTATGCAAATACCTATTGATGCAACGTGCATGAAATTACATTTTGACGACCCATAAATGAAAAGTTGGGGCACGTGTACACTTGGACGGTGTGTAAAAGAGACTAAATTGTAGTTCTAGATAGGGCATTCCATTGATTCAATTTAAGAGAGAACAGGCAATTGGACTAAAAAATGTAGGTTGATGAGTGGAAGGACAGCTGAAATACTGCAGCGTACATCAAAGTACACGGACAAGATAAATGATGACAATAGTAGCTTATTTCAATTCGAAATTTTAATTATCGAAAAGGATATTACAGCAATTTATATACAGGTTCTTGAACTTTCGAGACTTGAAAATATCTAAAATACTCGAAATTCAAATGTAAAACATAAAATGTAAAAAGTATAATCCATTGTTTCTAACTTATTCAGTGTGTCCCAAATTCACGCAAGATTTATTGCGTGAATTTTGGGCACCCTTTTGAAATAAAACAATACACAGCAAAAAGGAACATTCTAGAAGAAAATAGAAGCAAACACAAAGTAAAAACAATTTTTTACGCTTTTCCTTTAGTCAAAAGCGGCATTTCCCGCATTGCGAGCAGATACTTAACCACTTAAGCTACTGGCAACACAAGGTGAAAAGTTTCGCTGCTATTTCCCATTTTTAGAAAATGCGGGACAGCATCCCGATGCAATCTTAAAAGTATTTCGACCTTACGCAATGGTGTGCAAACCCAAATTAAGTTACCAATTCTGTAGTAGATTGAGTTACCAATTCTGTGGTAGACCAGTCAGTGTCTATGGTCATACCTTCTTGAGTATTCAGTTCCTTGAGCGTCGAGAGTGTGAAGTTTTACCAGTTGTTTGACCTTTAGCCCCAGTTTTATGTTGCGCGTGAAAGCCATCATGCATTTCTACATTATGCGGAATAATTACGTCGAGAGGATTCTGAATATCCCTTCTATGAACAAGGAGGAATGGACTGAATCCTGTCTCATCTTGTTTTGGTGAATTATAGGCGAAGGCCACAAGGCATGAATATATGAATTATAGGCGAAGGCCACAAGGGATGAATATATGAATTATAGGCGAGATGCGAATCCTGTCGCATCTTGCTTTGAAAAGAATAATTTCCCAATTCCTTAATCGATTTCTACGTAATACATGAACAGCATGAATGCCCTGTTAAATCGTTTCGTCAAACCGATGGTCTGTGGAGGGTAGACTGACTTCAGGAGACTGAAGTCATAGTTGATTGAGGACTTTCATGATATTTGATAAGAAAGAACGTCCTCTATCCTTTATTATCTCTTTGGCAACATTTTACTTTAGAATGACTTCTTCGACTGGCAATTCCTCCACTCGATGATGTTGGAAACAATGGCTAGATAGGTGAAAATCTCGCAAGAAATCCTCAGGAGGACGTCTGATGACTCTCCTAGATACCCAGAGACATGGCAGTAGATGAGGACAGAATGATCCTGTCGGTTCTTACAGCATCTGATTCCTTAATTTCAACAAAGTATGCTCTGATTCGAATTAAGCCACAATGAAAAGGGAAGACGAATCTAAGGACAACGAAGACATTGGCGGGAGAATAACCTGTCACGGACCACAGGAGAATAGCTAAACCTGTCACACAGCCAGAAAACCAAGAGTCACGGTCTGGGATGCCATTCTATTGGATAATTAGATCACTTTGATAGTTATCCATGATATATTTTATAGCACAAAAGATACGTTGATGATGTCCCCTTTCCTTTTATAATCCCCTGGACTTGCATTTCACCAGGTAAACATCCAACAGTATACAGTAATTACTATATTTCTTATTAAACATGTCTCTTGCTAATGGATATTCAAATCTCTTCTCAACAAAACACGTTTCGACTCTTATGAGCAGTCCCGTCTGACTGTTTCCATGATCTTGCCGATCTACTGGCCTAGGTAGGAAATATTTTTCAAGAACTCCCACAGGCCATTCATTAGCTCAGATAAAGATGAGTAGCTTATTGATTGTTTCTCTATGTATAGCTGTATTTCCTAAATAAAATATTAATATTTCTTTTAAATTGAAATTGTTTCTTTTTCTATGACATGCATCCATTTTCTTTTTACATTCGGATAATTCCCCTACTTGATACTTTATTTATTTATATATTTTGTCTGGCAGTGTATTAAATATGGACAATAGTAAAATATCTGCATTTGCATGACTTATGGAATTCTATTAGACCTTCTGTTTTTAATTTATGTCTTATCATTATTCAAGAGTATGACTAGGTGTGGCTGATAAATCAAATATTTACATAGCATCCAAATTTCCTTGGCTTTCGAAATTCAGTTTCTGCTCATGAAACAACATTCATCTTAATTCGCGATAATAAAGATCAATATTGACCTACAGACGATTCATCACACACACACACACACAAATTGTATTTCCCAATTTCTCAATTTTATTTTATTTTGGTGAGTGAAATAAATGCAAATATAACGAAAAAGAGAAATTGTATATTTCTCAAAGTCTAGCGCACCATTTAATATCCAGTTTGCTATTATATATTTTTGCTGAGCAATAACCAGAGACTAAGACTATGGAATTATTTTATACATTCGAAAATTCGGTGAACAAATTTGGGAGAGTTTTTAAAACTATGTTAGAATTGACGAGTGTTTAATAATTATTTACGCCATGATATCTATTCTATTTTTATTCTCTCCTTTTTTTTTTTTTTTGATTCATTAAGTTCCCATTTTGTGGTGAACGTGAACTTTTAACTTACTTGCGATTATAATTTATTTTCCTAACCCTATCCTTTCTTATAGCGTTGAAAAACAATAAATTGTTCGAAAGTTTATATGATGGCATTTGGTCTCATTACCAGAAATTCATTAAATGACTTCTTATCCATTTCATTCAAAATCAGAGGGAACTGAATAACAATTCTCAAACTTTTCGGGAGTGAAAAGACACCATCTGAAGGTTTCGATGAGATATTCTACGATTACTTCTATTTCTACTAAAACATTAGAACACGCTACAGATTAAATGAAATAGAGTACCCGCACTCCGTCTCTGTTAACCGATAATATCGCTCTCAAGGGCAAGACCTGAAGTAGGAAAAAAATGTGGAGTTTCTCGAAATACATGCATGAAGGCATTGTCGTGTCGACATATTATATATATTCATTAAATTAATTTTTTCACATTTTATTGTTGTCTGTGTTATATATATGTATTATTTTTGTCGCTTGGAAAAGGATTCTGTCTCTTCGAATAAATATGTCAGACTTTTGTCTTCTTTAGTCTTCAAAAAGGATGAAAAGGCGCTCTCTAGAGGTTGGTCTTTTCAGCGCCGCTATTCTATAGGGTCCCATCCCTGTCCGAGTTTACATAAAATTTCTCGTGATATTTATCTAATGCAACTGATTAATATATATATATATATATATATATATACAAACAACCCTAGAAGCTGATACTCTTGATATCAACACTAAAATACATAACTCAAAAACAAATTTTTGTCAAATATATATATATATAAATATGCATATAGGGTGTGATGTGTTGTGCGTTGAAAAATAAAAAAGGAACAGGGTGTTATTTTTTAAGCCCCATTTTTTGCCTATATTTGTTTGATTTTTCTTTTCTTCAGATCCAGCTAGGGCTGCCCTTCATCTAGTTTCTTTATCCTCAACTCTTTACTGGTTCATTAAAAAAAAAAAGTCGCTTCCTTTGTAATATGTCATTAGAATCCTTTCGGCCTTTATCTGCTTATGTGTATGTAATCCAGGGCTGCAACTAATACGCCCTTCAATATTTAATTTGTTCTGCGTCTTTCTTTTTTTTTTCTCCTTTTATTTTTGTATCTTTCTATTTTGTTTGAATGGATTTATCTAAAATCAATGATTTTATTCTATTTATAGTTTTGCTTTACATAGAGATCGGCTTAAATCAGTGCTTTCTTCGCAAAGCAAAAAACTAGATCACAGTTCTTTCCTTCCTTCGGTTTTGCCCTTGGCATTATATGCATTTATTTATTTATTCATTTATGTTCATTAACTTTTATTATAAAACTTTTTTTTTCAAATTATGGCTCATTTTATCTTTCTTTTTCATAGGTAGCAACTATTTTTAAACTTGAGGTAAAAAGAGGGCCCCACCTTAAAGAAAAAATTAGAATTGTGAAACTTTTGGCATTAGTTGCCCAGTGGATAATCATTGCGCAGGCTGTAATTTTTACTAATTGCTTTCGAAATCTTCTAGAACACTTCGAACGCAGGAAAATTACGGTGAAGATTATCTATGCATCTTCCAAGTAAATTATTTGTCAATGCGACACAAAAGATTGTCGCTTGACAAGAATATGCAATGATAAAAGAAAAATTGACACGGGACAAAAAGAAAGCCATGCAAGATGGTAGAAGTTGGCCAAAATGAATACGGAATTTTTAAAATGATGTTAATTTAAAAATGATTTCATAATTAAAGAGACCTTTAAGCAATCTTACTGTAAAACTCTCCAAATTTCAAGTCACTCCCTAACGCCATCTATCAGAATTATGGAGAACGATGATCCGTAGAAAAACATCAGTTTCGACCTTGACCTAGTTATTCGAATGCTGCACCCCAAGAGAATGTTACACTTTCCTTTTAATTGCTTTCTTTACGGGGTTTCATGATGTTTATGTAATGTCGCGTCCCATTAAACATCAAAATCGCACCTATGATTAGTTAGTTGGCATATATTGTATCGTATTACCCTATATTAAATAAAAAAAAAACAATAAAAAAGCGCAAAATATATTTTAAGAAAAGAATAATATTCAGAAGAGGAAAACAAAGTCCCGAAATAAAAACTGATAGCGGAAAGGTTCAGGACCGAACTTACTTGCAGCGTTCATTGCAGTAACTGCTTTTAGAAACAAGGAGATTCCCAACGGCGTGTGTTATTGCATTGTCGCCTGACATTTAACATCGCCTGATGGGAATTTTATACCAGTTAATACGCAAATGCGGCTCTGTTTCCCTTGTGGAAGCCTCCCCGAAGTTCGAGTCTTCACTTTAGTGCCCTGTGGTAGGTATTACGGTGCATGCCAAAGAAAAGCAGGAGGTCCACCCTATATAAACCGAAGAAGGTTTCCAAGGGCAGCAGATATTAAAAACGGCAAAATTTAACAAACATTTCACCTAATAATAATTAATCAATTTTTTTTATCTACCCTTATTATTTATTTAATGGTAAATTAAAAATAATGAATCGTATATTTGTGGAAGCTTCTAATTTCAGAGAAAGGAGAATAGCGATCCTACAATATCGCAATTTTCGAAGTTTGTTGCCCACTAAAAATAACAAATGAAATAATTTCCTTTTTGATAATCTTGGAATGGGTTGCATCCAGCGAACAAGGTCGAGGGCATCGTTAGCTACAATGATAACTTTTTTGCCAACACTGGTGTACAGCTCACGGGTTTGTTTTTGCCTGCATTTCGTGGATTTCTTCTTGTAGGAGATGAAGAAAATGTTCCACTTTTCGACCGATGATTATTTATTTATTAATGAGGATAAAAACAACAGTTATTATTTTTAAAAAAAAAAAATATTACAATCCTTAAAATCCAAACTCCTGAAAGATTTCGACCTTTTCGAACAGTGTTCCTTTTTCAGTCTTAATTTCCTTCTCCCTACCTTCCCTCTCGTCTCGTGAAACTGTGTGTTTCGAATGTCCGAAAATGTGCTGGAGCAGAGAGTGTGTTGAACTTCGCAACTGGCATCTTTCGGAAAATGAAAAACAAGCAAAGATGAATTTGAGAGGGAGGGGGAGGGCTTCTGCAAGGATCCTCATCATGGGTTTACGTAGAAGATATCGTTCCTGTTTCCTCCTCTGTACACACACCACTGCTGCTATTGAATCCCCCCCCAATCAAGTACATTGGAATATCTGTCAAATTCCTCTCTGGGTGGGTGGCCTGATGGCCAAGTGGCTAGCGCTCTGGTCTTTGGCATCCCAGGCTTCAAATTCAAATCCTGGCGGTGGCTTGGATGTTTGTGAGTAGTTCGGAATCCACTTTAAACTGTAGGTCCCGGTCTGTTTAGCTCTCGTGTGCACAAGATGACCGTAGAGCGATAGACCAAACGAAACCTCTCTGGGGGGTCTCTCTCCAAAATTCAACGTATCATATGCTATTCAAGTCCGGTGCCTATGAGAGGCATATTAAACAAAAAATAAATTATGAAAATCTCTTTTGGTTCTGGTGAATAGCTCGTTGAGTTTCCGAGCTTGGGGAGCCAAGTAAATATTCATCAAGCCAGGCCGAGAATTTACACTCCTATGCCTAGGATTGGTACAATGGCAATAATCTTCTGTGGGGTTTGAAATGAAATAAAGAGGATGCTAGAAATAGGTAACGCCCAATACGTAACACATAGGCAAATATTTTTGCCGCTGACTTACGTCAAAGTGGCTGCCAATCGAAAACAACAACTTTCTACGACTCATAAATCAGATATTCGGATAAATTAGGTAATGAAAATCAAACTCATTCCTGGTGAAAAGACAGAAATAAAATTTTGATTCCCTTTGGAGAAATTTCTAGCAAGAGATTTTTAAAAACTCTCAGTATACTTTTGTATACCTTCGAGCCATGGGGGAAATACATAACAATAACGTTTGAGAAAAGATCTGTTCGCTGTTATTTTAAGAATGTTAAAACAGATTTTCATTTAATATTAACACGTACGGAAAAAAAATTCATAAAAATCATCTGGTACACAGACGTCTCTGAGAACAGAGACTGAAGGATTTCGAAAAGAGTGAGCCTATTGAAATTTTAATGTGATTCATGCACTTCTTACATGCAAAGTAAGTTTTCCTTTTCAGAGTTTATTTATACAATTACTATTATTAAGTATGATTTATACAATTTAATAACCTATTGTTGGTTTCAAATGTCTTCCAATTTGACCTGATGTCATTAGTCACTAAAACAGCAGATGTGGAGCAAATTGTGGGCCCGCTGTTTTTCACAGAGGGTAGCAGCAGTTTTGAACAACCCTTTCTCAATCCCTCCCAGTGGCGACACCTGGGGTTCTCACCCCCTTCCTTTACTCCTTGGAAAATTCTTAAATTATGTTAGAGAGTTTCAAAAGTACTATTCATACAAAACTACTTCTATGAAATGTATAAATTTGGAAACCTATTTGTCTTTTATACAAATATTTTCTACCTGGACCGTTCAAAAAGTTGGCAAGTATATAAGTTATGGCCTTCGTAAAGCTGTAAACTACTTAATAAACGAGAGATTCTTCTTTCATTTCCATCTTTTTCCATTGTTCGCAGAGGATTCGGGTACGTTTATATAAATATATATATGTGTGTGTGTATATATACATATATATATAAATAAAAATAAATAAATATATATGTATATATATATATATATTTGTTTTTTATTTTTTTATTTTTATTATTTTTTTTTAGATTCTAATAATGCCTCTGGTTAATTTTAAACCGACGTGTGAAGCTGCAAAGCGTCAAACGACGGAGAAGAAAAATTCTCCAGCCGTTCAAGCCAAGGCTGCAGAAATCGCTTTGCACCGGTCAAGTTCCAGTTACTCATACTAGATGGCGGTGTCAATTGTTTACTTCCAGGAAAGGAGCCGGCAAATCACTTTTATTTGGCTCGCTTACGATTGAGACAAACCGAGACCTAAGACAAATGGAGCATAAAAAAAAAAAAAAAATTTTAAAAAAGGTGTGCTGCTAGTAGGGTAAAAAAATTTATGTAAAGCGAATTGTACATGAGGTAGGCAACAGGGAAGTTGCAGAATTTTAAATTTTAGATTTAGTTCGAAGTAAAATTTACCATGAAAAATTTTCAAGTGACATTGAAAGATTTTTCTTCGAAATTTGGCTTCTTCTGAAATTAAAAGATACTTATTGAAAATTTACCATTTGAATGAACTTAAAAACTATAGACAAATCTGTATTTTTTTTTTATATTTTAATCTTAAACTCTAAGATTAACATTAGAATAACGCAGGTATGTTTTTAAAATAAATTTAAACAAAAATCAGCATGTGTTTCAAAATGAATAGGAGCAGGATTAATTGAGCAAACGAATAAATTTCAAAGTAAATAATTAAGATGAACAAAAGAATAAGATTCAAATGAAATAGTGAAGAAGTTCAGCAAAATGAATAATATTTAAAGCAAAGGAATAAGAAGAGGAACAAATGAATAAGATTCAAAGCAAATGATAGAGATGAGCAGATGAATAAAAATCATACCGAATGATTAAGAAGAGCAAATGAATGAGATTCGAAGCAAATGATTAAGAAAGTGAGAAAATGTATAAGATTCAAGGCTAATGAAAGCCTTCTCTTCTGAGTTCAAAAAAGGGGATTTTTTTAATCGATTAGACATCCAATACTATTCATGTACATTAACTTATTAATATACGCATAAGGTTTCGATGGAATCCTTGTAAGTGTTTGATGGTAGTAGTCAATTTGCATATCAATTTTAATGCGTCCAACAAAATAAGCATAAGATTTCGATTGAATCCTTGTAAGATTTTGATGGTAGTAACATAAATTTGCATATCAATTTTAATGTGTCCACCATTAGGCTTAATAGCGATTGCGGGGGAACGTCTCGTCTCAATTCAGCTGTCCAGTGAGAATTTTCAGGTTTTTTCCTCCCCTAAAAAACTCAAAGAGCCATTCTCTACAGAAACGAGGAATGCCAAGAGAAACTGAGTTTTTATTGGCCTTGATGGATGACTTAATTCACTGCAAAAGAAGAGAAGGAATTCGTGAGACAGGGATTCATTCTTCACTTGAGCATGTCGACTGTTTTGCGCCAGCCAAGAAGCAGAACCTCCACTTATGTTTATTTAATGCCGTCCCTCGCTGCCGACCCTAAATGAAAAATCCCCTCCGTCAGCTCTTTTTGTTTTCGTTGCAGAACTGCTGCTCGTTTTAAGCACAGCTCTGGACCCTCAGGAGAACAGTTCCCTTTATGACGGTTCCCTCATAAAACCTCCATCTTCCCCATGGGGCGCTGAAGCAGGAAACATCCTAGAACAGTTGAGTTCCCTCAGATTTTATGACCAGCGCCTCGACTCCCAACGCTTCTTTTGCAACGCCAAATATTCAGGAAATTTCAATTGCGCTGGTTTCGCTATTCATGACTAAAGATGTACAAGCAGAAACGCAATCTGTTTTCTGTGTTAATAACCTGTTTGTTTTATTTATTTATTTTTTACTGTTCGCCTAGCAACTATAACCTCGGCATTGCCACCTTCAATAAAAACTTATTCTTTTTTAATTTAATTAATTAATTAAAAAAATTCAGAATTTTTTTAAATAATAAATTTTATTTGAATAACAACTATAAAAAAAAAATTAGTTAAAATATTATTTTTAGCCTCATGCTATCCAATATTAACAATGTAACTGAGTCTACAATAAAAAAAAATTTTTTTAAATTAAAAATTTAAAAAAACGACTTTTTAAATTATTCTTGTTTAAATGTTTTTTATATCATTTATTCAAAATTAATCATGTCTTCATATCATACCTTGCTCAGAATGAATCATGTTTTTGAATTATTTCATCAGATAAGATACGAAACAAATTATTTCAAATAAAGCAAAGTAAACTAATTCGAAATAAAGAAAAAAAAAATTTCCCTTGCATTCACATTGCTTAATCATAAATCAATGTAATTTTCTCCCCTGTTTGCTTTGAAGCACAATGAGCTGTTCTCAGAAAATGAAAATACACTCATGTCCATAAATTAAGGATAATGAAGTTCAGGCAAAGAAAGAGACACAAGCAAAACAAATTTGACTTATTTATAAAGTCTATTTATTAAACAAAAAGGTAAAGAGCAAAAAGATGCTATATGATTGACATTAATTAATAAATAAATTTAAAAAATTTTAAAAAATTTTAAAAATTAATAAATAAAATAGCGATTTTTACTCCCTGGAGCAAATTTCAAAAAAGAACCTATTTACAAAATACAGTATTACATGGTTATTATGCTGGTTAATATGGAGTATGTCTCCCGGACGATGCAAT
Source organism: Caerostris extrusa (assembly GCA_021605095.1). Lineage (NCBI taxonomy): Eukaryota > Metazoa > Arthropoda > Arachnida > Araneae > Araneidae > Caerostris > Caerostris extrusa. The sequence continues at coordinate 134,704 of BPLR01011148.1, read as the reverse complement.
ACAGGCCTTACAACGCCTAGGCATGCTGAGTATCAAATTATCAATCTGATCTTGGGGAATATTACACCACTCATCAAGCAATGCCCTCCGAAGTACCGGTTGACAGGAGGGAGGGGGTTGCAATTCGTCGGCCCCATGCTCTATTGATTCAAGTCCGGTGAGTATGCTGGCCAATCCATACGGGGATATCCTCCAATTGAAGGCATTCGTCTACAATGTTTGCACTGTGAGGACGGGCGTTGTCATCCATAAACAGAAATTCAGCACCCATGGCGCCCCGAAACAAACGTACATGTTGTTCCAGAAGGACATCCCGATTGATGTGGCCTGTCATCGTTACACTCTGAACATGCAGGTCAGTTCTGGAACCAAGAATCCCCAAACGAGCCATCCTGCACCACCGTAACGGTGTCGTTCAATGGTGTTCTCTTGGTGGTAACGGGTACCTGGCGCTCTCCATCTGAAAGTTCGGCGAGAATCAGACTGCAAACTAAACCTGGACTCGTCGGAAAACATCACACAAGACCACTGTTGCGGTGTCCACAATACATGCTCTCTACTCCAGGTTAATCGCAGGCGACAGTGAGTTGCGGTAAATGGAACACATCTGACAGGCCTACGAGCATATAGACCAATGTGCCTAAGCGTCTGTACACGGTCTGCCTTGAAACTGTCGAACCGATAGCTGAAGAGAGCTGACGAGACAGGTCTGATGCTGTGCTCCCGTCTGTTTCTTTTGGCAGTAACTGCTAAATACCCGTCCTCATTCGGCGTTGTAACTCGGGGGCGAGCTGTGCTGTAACATCTACTCACATTACCATCATCTTGGAATCGTTGCCAAAGCCTGGAGATGACACTCTGGGCGATTCCAAGTTACCGGATACTTCCAGCTGGGTACGTCCACATTCCAGTCGTCCGATAATTCTACCACGTAAAAAATCATCCAAATGCTTCCTTTGTGCCATAACTAGGCGGTTATTGCACTGAAAGGCTTTTTAAAGCGCTTGTGAACAATTTTACTTCTTTGCCACCATTCCTTATATACCCCTCTCTTACACTCGTCATTGTGACGTACTATCCGCGCCATCTGGCGGTTTCCTGTAATTTGCATATTCTTCTTCAAGATGTGTGTAATAATTCTACAGGTGAAATTTTTATTTTAGAGTTCAATTTCTGTGTGATTCTGAATTATCCTTAATTTATAGACATGAGTGTAAATTGCAGGGATTTGCTTTTTTAGTAGGGGCTGTTTTAAAGGGTAAGCCTTTAAAACAGCCCCTACTACAAAAGACATTGATTTCACATTTCACCGACATTTTTCTTTAATAACTCTCAATACCCACATCGGATGCCTGACTTCCGAGACAGAGTTCTGAACTTCATAGAGCCATCGAATCTTCCAGGAGCCAGTTCTTATAGTAATAAGAACTCCCGTTTTGTTGTTACTTTGATTTCACATATCATCATCGCATGTCTTTAATAATCCTTCCTGGACTCACCGGATGTCCGACGTTCTATCCTATCCTAACTTTCCTATCCTAACTTTCATCCTAGAACTCCTTAGAGGAAATCCATCAGATGTCCGATGAGGCTTAGTTTTCTTGAATGTTCCAGGGAATATATCTGTACTAAATAAAACCCGATGAAATAATGGTTTATTGGTATTTAGATTTCCCATTTCACCATCATTTGTTTTTAATAGCCCTTCCTGAACATGCCGGATGTCTGAGGGCTTCCTTGAACTCACCAGAAGGGGTTCATCGGATCTCACTGGAAGTCTGATGGCGCCTGGTTTCCTGAAATTTCCCAGATACTCCACCGGTTTTTACAATAATACAGATACAAAAGTGAATAGTTGAATGAAGAGAAATGTGAGTTAAAAATTTATTTTCAAATCCAACATATTAAAATTACCAATGTTCATAAATTCACTTCAAGTCCTAATTTGCAATCGTGACCATGATGCGATCTTTTCCCCCTCAATTGCAATCTATCATTGAAGAAAAATGCATGAATCAATCTTCCCCAGAAATGGATGAGAGTTGAAGTTTGAGGTAAAAAATTATAAAGATAATTATTTATTTAATTACGTTCAACAATGCCATAAGAGTAAATGTGTCAATGAAATATATATATATATATATCCCAGAAACAGTTTGCAAAAAACTACTTGTATAATTTTTGTAATTATATTTTTCTCTTTTTAATTTTTAAATGAATGTATGAATCAAGAAAATGTTTGAATCAAATCAAAAGAGGTCAGGTTAATTATTATTTTGAAAAAAAGGGTGCGTTTCTATTGGCAGCGCGACGTCAACTTTGATGAATCAGATTAACGATTGAGAATGACTGATAGTAGAATGAATGGCTACTGCCAATCATCAAAGTTACCGTCGCGTTGCCAATGGAAATTCCTCCGAAGAATTCTGACAATCCTGCCTCCAATCTTGATTTGTGCTGGACAATTTTTAATCCACCAATCAATACAAAGGTTAATTTTTATGAACACTATTACTTTTCGGAAAATACACAACACATTTAACAGAAAGCAAAAAAAAAGTTTGGTTTATCTCTAACATAAAATTAGGCAAAAAAAAAAAAAAAATGTTTTTCAAAGCATACTTTTATTTCGGATTTATTTGTCTGAGTAAAGAAAAAGGCATTTAAAAAAGCCATAAGAAGCACAACGTTAGGCGATAAAAAAGCATAACAAACCACCATTAAACGAGTTTCTTCTTGAAAGAAAAGTGCTTAAAAGGATGGGTTACTTTCCGTTAAAAAAAAATAAGCATAGAGATTTAAAAGGCATTTGTTCGTAATATAATTGAACAAAACTTTTGGTAATTTCCTTTGAAGGGAATATGAATGTTTAGTTAAAATAATTATTAAATTATAAAATAGTTATTAACACAATAAAATATTACTAATAATAACACTTCATGGTAATAGAGATATAACAAATATAAATATAGAACTATAAAAAAAAAAAAGTAAACTACGTACCTGTTGAAATTATATTAAGAAAGATTCATATAAAATTCACAAAAAAAAATATTTAATGAGTAAATTTTTATCGTTGTCAGCGATATCAAAAATCGAAATGATTCCATAATCGACAATTTGGGAGTATTAATAATATCAAAATAAAATCCTTTTTAAGTGCATGTTTTGCGCTACAGATTTCACAGACCCAGGCGGGACTATTTTTAAACTCATGTTTGTGAAAATTGCAACACCATGAAGGACTTACGCGAGCGAGCTGAAATTTTCAGAAAATGCAAATTAGCGCATGATATGCAAATGATTAGAATTTCAAATCCGTAGCGCATGCGTATGCTGCGCAGCGCCCTCTGAACGGCGGATGGATCCGAATAAATAGACGGCTGTAGCGAGGCGTGTATGGTTATCGGTGGTTATCGGTGGTTATCTGCTAGTGGTAAACGTTAGCTCAATCGTTACTTATGCCTCTTCGACGAAAGAGAGCGAGATTTGAACAACTTACAGAGTTTGAACGGGGCAGAATCATCGGCCTTCGTGAAGCTGGATTGTCTTATCGTGCAGTAGCCGTTCGTGTACAGCGTAACAGCAGCACAATGATGCGTCTTTGGAAGCAGTGAACGGACGAGTGTCGGACAACTCGGAAATCCGGGAGTGGATCCCGAAATGTGACGTCAGCTCGCGATGATAGACACCTGGTCCGCATGGCGCTGACGGACCGGACAGCTTCCTCTAGACAATTGGTAGCACAGTGGTCAATAGCTACAGGTGTTTCATTGTGTGCTTCATCAATTCGTAGACGTCTGCTGCAGCGTGGACTACGCGCAAGGACTCCTTTATACAGGATCCCTCTCACGCTAAACCATCGCCGCCTGGACTACAATGGGCCGCTCAGCATAGAGACTGGAGTGCTGATTGGCAACATGTCGAGTTTTCAGACGAATCCCGCTTTAATTTGTGGTACCATGATGGCCGCATTCGTGTCAGACGCTATGTCGGTGAGCATTATCCGGAGTGCATTATCGAACGCCACAGTGGACGAACACCCGGAGTTATGGTCTGGGGTGCCATAGAATATCATGGACGATCTCAATTGCTAAGAATTGTGGGTAATCTGAACAGCAACCGGTACATCAGTGAAGTTCTACAGCCCCAAGCTGTTCCCATCCGTCAAAGCGTGCCAGGCGCTGTATTTCAACAGGACAATGCCCGCCCTCATATCGCTAGGACTGTTCAACCTTTTTTTCCAACGCGGCAGGTACAGCTTCTTCCTTGGCCTGCGAATTCCCCGGATATGTCGCCGATTGAACATGTGTGGGATTTCGTTGGTCGGCGTCTCGCTCGTGATCCTCGTCCTGTTGCTTCTGCAGACCAACTTTGGGTGCGCATACAAACAATATGGAATGCTCTTCCTCAGGCAGACATTCAAAATTTGTTTGACTCCATGCCACGTCGTGTAGAAGCACTTATTGCGGCGCGCGGTGGCTACACAAAATACTGATTCCAATCTTTTGTTATTGTTTGTTTGCTTTGAACATTTAATCATTTATTTGTACTACTACCACTCAACTGTGTATTGAATTTCATTCAATTATGATTCCTTCATGGTGTTGCAATTTTCACAAACATGAATATACATTGCTTTGTAAAATTTACTTGATTATAAAGGTTTTTCTTCAATGTATTGTCATTCCGATTATTGTGCACTTAGAGTGGACTCTAAGAGTTAAAGTACAAGTTTTTTTTTTGTGTTCAAACATTAACAAAAAAAATTAAATTTAAATTGTTTGCTATACAATTGTTGCACCATTTTCAAGTGACTATTCATTTCATTTTCTCAGTGACTATTGTTTGCAAATTCGTTAATTTATTTTTTACATATTAAGGTGAGGGAAATAATTTGCTAAAAGTTGATAAATTAGTCTTAATGAGCACTATGCCTTTATCTAAACTTTTCAGGAAAAATATGTTGTTTACTATTTGTAAGTTAGTGTATTTTGTTGTATGGGCTTTTTTTTACTGTGAAAATGAAAGCCCCTGCTCTTTCAGAAAATATAATACTCTACATAACAAAAAGTGACAGAACAAACTATTTATATTTAAAATACAGAAAACGGTGCTGTCTAATACTTTCTGTGAAAATATGGAACAGAGACAATTTTGGGACTATTTTATAAGCGATAATAATTTTAAAAAAAAGGATATTACTACAATTTTAGTATTTTTGTGCTTTTCCTAACACGTGAATTGAAATTGAATAATAAAAACCTCTTAAAACTTTTTAGCAGATCAAAGAAAGAAAATGAGACAGGAAGCAACGAAAAGAAATATCTCAATCCTTAGGAATGTACAACGAAAACTAAAAAGAGAATTTCGCCAAGCATTGCTATTCCTTGAACTTATTGGTTGAAAATTGGGAATTTGTATAAAAGACAAATAGGTTTTCAAATTTATATATTTCATATAAGTAGTTTTTGTATTAATAGTTCTTTTGAAACTCGTAGTAACTACAAATACAGCGTTTGTGCTTCTTATGTTGCGAAGTTCTTTCAAATAACACTGGCCAAATTTAAGCTTCCTTTACATTCGAAGCATTACGATTTTTCTAATAAGTCATTTGCCCTTTTTTTTAAACATGACATGATCAGTTGAAACTTCAAAAAACATTGGTGACTCATGATTCGTCTTGTTCAGTTGCTGTTCGAAAAATTAAAATGAATGTACAGTTAAATATTTACAGTTAATTAACAGTTAATGTACAGTTAATTAATTATTTATACCATAATTATAAGAGAACTGATAAATTTTTGCACGTTTTCATATTTGTTTCAATCCAATAACAATATTTATAACTAAAAATGAAAAAAACTAAATTTTATTGCAACAGCAATAACTTGAATATTTAAATTTTTTACAAATCAAACACTTATATTTGTAAAATTCTAACAAAGAAAAGGATAAGCTACCCAAATAACTGTGATTTCTAATTCAATAAAGAAAAATGGAACTTTGGAAAAGTAATAATAATACGAGAGGAAAATCACTGGATGAAGGTTAAGAAAAATTGGCACATAAAATCTTGCCTGGAATAGATTTTAAAATACGTACCTTATTTATAGGATCGTTTCAAGGTTGTGTAAATCTATTTTTTTTTTTTAACTTAAGAAGTTGAAATGAAAAAAAAAAAACAACAAGAACTTTAGCATAAGTGAAAAGCAAACAAATGAAAGTAATGATTCCGGAGTCTATTAACCTGAAAGTTAATTGTACCATTGTTCTGTTGATCGCAGGCCTTGAACACGTAGTGGGCGTACTGCGTCGCATCTGCAACACAAACAAAAACATCATGCAACCACAGTAAAATCACCATAAAGAAATTCTAACAATTTATAAAACAATTTTAGTAACCAACCGCTTAAAAATCATGCAAAAATAAATAAATATTGGTACGTATTTTTGAATTGTTTTTATTTTAAAGATCAATTTTATAGTACAGTTTTACAGTTTGAAGTTTGTTTTTAGAGTGATGGCAAGTCGAGATACAGCTGTTGAATCACAAGTTGTTAGGATATTGAATTAGTGCATTCAAATTTTTTAATGGGCCTGAATGGTCGAGTGGCTAGCGCTCTGGAGCTCGGTGTCATGGATGTTTGTAGTGGTTCAGAATCCACTTTAAGCCGTAGGTCCCGGTCTCGTATGACTGTAAGAGCGTTACGGAGCAAAAGTCAGACTTCTATCTATGAGTGCTCCATCAGAACAGAAGCTGCCCCCTTTACCACCATCCATGAGTGGATCACTCATGGATGTCCATCCACCACTGCAGGACATTGAGGATTAGTCACAAATAAACAAAACTTTTAATTCAATGTGTGAAAAGCCATAAATTTTTTCCACACGATAACAATCAAACTATTTATATTTTTATTAGATTCATTGAAAGAGAAGTCGTCGACATTTTAGTTAAAAGCATTCCTTTATTTCTGTTAATTTTGTGTGACAAAATGTGTGTGTGTTTTTTCTGTTAATTTTTCAATGAATCGATTGGCTGTCACTCAGCAGCACATTAGAATGACATCAATATTTTAGTCCAGTGCAGGCAAAGTGGATACAGGTCTACATGTGAGAAAGTACACTTTATGTAAAGAACCCTTACTAAAAGGATATATATTAAACATTAATATATATCCTTTTAGTAAGAATTCTGTGCAAAGTCAAAAAATACATTTTTAATCATTTTTTACCAAATTTGAACAAAAGGTATTCATACATCTATTTTAATGATCATGTTTGCCAGTGTTTTTAAAACTCAATTTAACAATTTCATTTAGATGACGTAGAATATTTAAAATTTTCTATTATATATATAGAATGTTCTATCATTCCAATGATTCTTCCCTTTAAAACTCTGACAAATGTCATTTGTTCAAGATCAACACTTTAATTTGTTTACTGCTATCAAAAATGTCTTTTAAAAATTTATTTTCACAGAATAATTTTTCTGTATAATTTTTTCTCACTGTTAAGGATGCATGAAGGTTTATTATTATACTATCATGCAGGTTTATTATTTTTTTTAACGAATGATATTATTGGATATTTTTAAATTCAGCTAATGGACTCATTGGAAAAATGTACTTTTTCAGTATTTTTAACATCTGATCCGCTATCATCCCTCTCAGAAACTTCAACTTTTAAAATTTCGAAGACGCAAATTTTAAAATGTTAAAACTTAACTGAGTTTTTTGAAGAAAAACTAATACTTATTAAATTTTTTAAAATTACAAATCCTTTATATTATTTACCATTTCCCTCTCAAAACGCTTAACATCAGTTAAGATTAATTAAAAAAAATGCTTCAAAAATTAAAAAATGCGGTTTTTGGGAAATTTAAATCTTACTTTTTTAAAAATTACATTTTTAGAAATGTTTTGCCAAAAATTTCTTCCATAGCACAACATCGATGCTTCGATCAAAAATTTAAAAAGAATGAATCTCAAATAAAAAATATGCTACGAAACAAGGTATAATAAATAACTCATAATTATGCAAAAGTCATGTGATAATAATAAATGGTAAACAATAAAACAAATTATAAATAATAAATAAAAAAAATGATATAAAATTTTGAAAAAACAATTGATAAAAAAATAACATTGATAAAAAATAATTTTTCTTCTAACAAATCCGATAGACTGAAAAAAAATGTAATGTAAAATTCTAACAATGTCACCCCTTTTTTTCAAATCCTTCTATTAGCTCACACTCTCCCTATATATATCTTGTTCAAATTTTCAATCGTTCATAAAATACTTTTTATTCATCCACTCAAGTTCAAATGCATTTTTTTAACTTGAAGTGGATGACACTTGATGTTAACACAGTTTTTCAAATATTAATTCAGTAATTAAATTTAGTTAATTCATTTTAGGTTTTTTTAGATTTAAGTTGCATATATCTACCCATAGATGGCCCCAGATAAACTTAAAAATATGAATGAAAATTATTTATAAAGGACTTTCTGCAATAGAGTGAAAAAAAAAGTAGGAATTGACTTAAAAATATTTTTTATAATACTTGTTTATGTAGGAGAGTGGTTAAGACGATTTGAACCTATAGCAAATGGAGGTATTTTTAGGAATTTGACATTCTTAACCCATTAAAAGCGAAATCCTTTTCCATTCGAAGTAAATAAATAAAATTCAATTATTGCACTAAGCCTAATGAAAGGAACAGAATTAAAATTTATATATATATATATATGTATATATATTACATTAATTGCGAAAGTGCAACTCCTATCCGGAACGACTCCTTTTTGCGACACACGACACTTTTAAAGCTTTGTTACGTAAAGAATATTGCATCTTATACTGTTATAAGTTTCTGGAAGAAAAACATAGTTTCTTGAAATGTTTCGACTGGTATTGGCATCTAAAAGAATGAACTCAAAAGTAAAAAAAAAAATATCTCAAAATAAACCAGCTGTACAAGAATTTATTACGCAAGGCCAAATATATACTTATTTTTTGGTAATTAGGGAATGTTTGCCACGAAGTAAAAGAGATTTGAAAAATGTAATACAGAAAATAGAAATAAAATAGTTTGCGTTGCGATTTCACAATATCAGACTTAAAAGGTTTTGTATTGAAATGAATTTTATAACTTTTCTTATTCTATACGTAGTCTACCATTCTGCCCGAATGTATGAAAATCTGAAAGGGTAACTTTTATGAGACGTGGATTGACGCGCCCTCTTAATTATATTAAAAATTATAGTAATCTTTCAACATAAACATCTCCTGTTTCGAAATTTGCCAATACGCAGACGGCCTTGGTCCACCATGGGAGCTGTTGCACCAATGAAAAAGAGAAGAATCTTCAGCGTTCAATGTTAAATCAATATTGTTCAATTTTTAACTAGAAAAATTTTGTGTAGTGATTAACTAAATCTCACCTGACGACCTTCCAAGAAAAAAATATTTTTCATCTTTTGAACAGTCCACAGACGGGCAATGAGGGTGAAAGCAGGCTTCCCTGAGGCACTATTTAGGGGCAAGTGTCCACAGTTGCATGTCACATGGAGATAAATCTCAGAAAATGACTAACTGCACTCGAGATTCCTCATTTCTGAAAGCAGTGACTGCAACAGTGGATTGAAACTGTGCCCTCTTGCATGCTAGCTGATCGCATTGTTAAAGGAGCCACGAATCGAAGGCACAGTCTGTCCCCTCATCGTCCATCGTTCAGCTGTTCGTGGCATGCATCAGTGAAACACAAGTATCATCCAATGGTAAATGAATAACATTAGGTTTAATTACACTAAGAGAAAAGTGTTGGAGTTGTGAGCAATTCTTTCGCCCACATAGAAGGAATATATTGAAGCGCGCATCAGAATTTGCAATTCAGGACAAACATATTCCTCACGTGACTTTTGAGTTGCAGATTAACACGTGCGATGATAGCTTGGCGATTTTCGGCAACAATCGTTACTATTGGTTATAACTACTATTCTGTTGTTGCGAACAAAACTAACATGCAACGAAGGTCTACTAACATGCAACGATTTTCAAAAGAAATGGTTCATTTTTTTCTTTGCTGTCAATAAATGTATATTTAATTTTAAGTTCTATTAATAAATTTAAGTAGTATCTTCCCTCCAAACTGTTTCAAAATAAAATATTGATTATTAAGTTTTAGTAATGTTATATCTTATTTCATACAAAATGTCTAGAGCTATAAAACAAAATAATATTTCTATTATCTCTTTACCTTTGGTGAAGGCCCAGTTGAATAAATGTACGAAATGGCTCGTTCAAAATCGCTTTGTAACATGCTTACGTTTTCTAAATAAATGCGCGCAGGGAAAAGAAACCAGTAGGCGACGCATTGTTAACTCGAGTAGGACGGGAGATGGTTTTACTCTACTTTTTATTAATTTAGAATAGGGGAATGTGCTCTATTGCAACTCTATGATTGAGTCATAAAAGAAATTAAAGAAAAATCTTTTGTTGCCTCAATAAACCTTCAAAGGAATAACACTGTGTCCAAAAGTTAAGACCAATTTTAAAATTAAAATTTCCGGGGCTTATGAAATTTCAATTTTTGTTCTTTTTTAGGTTGCTGGCACTGTCCTTGACATCCGTGTGAAATTTGACGTCAAAATATTCATTAGTGCATGAGTTACGCTTGGCTTTGTGAGACGATAAAACTGATTCCGGCGATTTTTGAAATGTCTGAATTCATTGAGCAAAGAACTTGCATTCAATTTTATATGCGGGAACGTATAGAGTGTTGCAGAAGGCATTCGGTGAGCATTCCCATATCGGAAAGAAATGTTTGGAAGTGGTATAAACAGTTCAAAGAAGGTAGAAAACGCGGTGACCTCAGGTCGACCCTCCAGCTCAACCGACGAAGCTCACGTAAAAAAAAAAAATAAATATTCAGGTGCTTGTAAACCGTCGATTTACAATTACAGACCTTGCAGCTGGTGTTGAAATTTCAAAAGGATCGGTCAATTCCGTTTTGGGCCTGAAATGCGTCAAAATTCGATTGGCACCGAAAATACTGAATGCCCCAGCTCACACTGCCTTGATTCTTCGTGACTCTTTCGCCAGAAATGAAACCCATATCGTTCCACAACCACCGTATTCCTACCGTGCGACTTCTGGCTATTCCCTAATCTCAAAAGACCAGTCCAGGGACACCGTTTTGAGTCGAATGAAGAGATCCAACGTGAACTTCTGAGTGCTTTAAAGGCCATCCCTGCCGATGACTTTTTAGCATGCATTGAGTATTGGAAAAAAGTTATCATAAGTGCATTGTGTCCGGAGAGGATTACTTTGAATGCGATGAAATAAATTTGGAAGAGTAAATAAAGAGTTTTTGAAAAAAAAAAAAATAATTGGGCACAATACCATTACTTTTTGATAACAATTGGGTACGATTTACTTTTTGGGCACAGTAGTAAACAAATCTTCTTTCTTCTGATTTCATCGGCGTTTTAGCATTGGACAACTCACGAAATTCTAGTTTCGAGTTCAATCAAAATTCTCTTTTGAGTGCATCAGCAAGGGAACCGTATTTTGCGTATCTCTTCTCGCGCAGCCGTCTCGCAGGGAAGAGATACGGGGAGGCGGCAGCGCCTCATTAAGCGTCGCCCTCTGCCGGGGAAGCCTCCTCCCCGCTTTGGTTAAAAGACGGAATTTACTTCTAATCGGGATGGATTGTAAAGAAATCATCGGCGTACCGGGTTCGCACCCTTGTCAAAGAGCATTGAAGAGTCATTGAATGTAAGTCGACACAAATTGCGAAAGCGAGCTGCTTACTTCGAATGATCTTGATGGCACTTCATAAACGGATGTCACCAAAGAGCGCAAATAAAGCTCGCTCGTCCCGTGAGAGTTATTCAAGGGGCATGCAAATGAAGTGGATTGCGCTCTAATTGTATTCGGTTAAGAAGATATAATTAGTCGCAGAGTCAGAAGTCGCATTTAATATGAATGCCCTATTTTTTATATCTAATCACGAAAAAGCTCCCATTGGTTTTTTGTTTCTTAAACAGCTTTTTAATTTATGACAGTAAACTTGTCATTATTGTACAAAAAATTTATTTATTTACTGTTCTATTTTTATTTGGATAAAAAAATTTCATACTTGAATGTAACGTATTCATTTGACTGATTTCCTTTATAGTGTTCCGAAGAAGGAATGTTGATATGGAATAAGTTTTAAAAGAATACATCAACTGAGTAGAAACGACTCGCCAATAGTTCGCGCTTACACATCACAACAGTTCTCGTGATATTTAACCATAACCCATTAAATCGTTATTGTTGTGTTTATGTATTTTAAAAATTTTTTGTTGGAATTTGTTTTTACAATCGATGGGAATTGAAATAATATTATTTTTAGTATTATGCGTCTTTTAAATTGACTTTATAACCTATTCTGTAAAAAGAAATAAAGGATGTCCCAAAATTCATGCAAGAAATCTTGCGTCTCTCTTTCATAATTGTTATTTATTAATATCGATTGAGCTACTTTCAGGTAAAAATTTGCTTTTTAAGACAGCATTATCTGTGCTTTTTTATACGATGTTAGTATGATTATCAAATATTAAATAAGGATTTTTTTTAAAAATGTTTTTAAAATGTAGACTGTAGTGTCCTTTTAATGAATTATTTTTAAACTATTGGAAAGCTCATTTTAAAAAAGTACTTTTCTGCACAGCTGAAGCTACTATTGATGAAAAACAACAAACTAATGACGAAAATCAAATATTTTCTTAGTAATATAATATTAAAAAACAATTTTTCCATCGATTTTATTCGATTGCAATTAACCGATCCCTTTCAGAAAGAATTTTAATTGACTGTCTCCAAGTCGTTAAGTACCGATACGATAAAGATGGGACGGCTTCCAATATCGATAGCGTAATTGTGCCGCGAATCGATTATTTTAATGCACCAGATCAGATAATTCAAGAATTCTGTTCCTCATTAATGGAAGACGATGAGCTTTTGTTTCTGGAGGACGCTGGCTGGTGCACAATGACGAGATTCGATTAGCGCACGAGGTCATTAAGGAAATCTGATGGCTGCTGTCTTTCACCGAATCGGGGTCTCATTCACTTTTCTGCACTGAGACGCTTCCAACCCGCAAAGCTTGTTGATTGATTGCTTTATAATGGATCTACCACTTCAGTAAGTTAACGTGGCTTCTTCATCTCATGGTAATTTGTAACCTCCAGGACTAAATCTTGGTGGTTTTGCTACCAGCTTAACCCCAATAAAAGATTTTCCAGAAGTGCTCATTCGGGATGCAGGTCGCTCCACTCGTGGCCAGTTGGCGCTTATGAATTGGGTGGCGGCATTGCCTTCCGTAGCAATGGCAATTGTGACAATATGTGTAAGCAATCTCGCATCGATAACCTTTGATTTTTCTCCTTTTGTTCCTTACGACATGAAAATGTGGCGCTGTTATCCATTAACAAGTAATATAAGAAAAAAAAATTTTAAGTCAATTCCTACTTTTTTTCACTCTATTGCAGAAAGTCCTTTATAAATAATTTTCATTCATTTTTTTTAAGTTTATCGGGCGCCATCTCTTGGTAGGTACATACAACTTAAATCTAAAAAAAAACTAAAATTAATGAATTCAATTTAATGAATGAATTAATATTTGAAAAGACTGTATTAACATCCAGTGTCATCCACTACGAGTTCAAAAAAAAAATGCACGTGAACTTGAGTGGATGAATAAAAAAGTATTTTATTAACGATTGAAAATGGGAACAAGATATATATATATATATATATATATAGGGAGAGTGTGAGCTAATAGAAGAAATTGAACAAGATTTTCCAGAAGTGCTTATCCGGGATGTAGCTTTCTCCACTCGTGGCTAGCTAGAATACAGGAATCGGTTGGCGGTATTGTTGCAGCCACTGTCTTCGGAAGCAATGGCGATTGTAACAATATGTGTCATACATCTCGCATTGATAACCAAGAGGATTTTTCAGCTTTTGTCCCTTACGACATGAAAATGTGGAGCTGTTATCCTTTAAAAGGCACTGCATTCCCTCTTAATACTCGTCGGTGGGCTGATCGGGATATACACGAGGTTCACTGATGTTCCCCCCTCTCCTTTCTAAGGGGCAGCAGGCTACATATCCCTAAGTATGGGATGAGGTGTAGAGAATATTAGTTAGTGATTAAAAGAATAAGATGTCAGAATTAGAAAAATACCTCCGCCCCGTGATAGAAATTTTTAATTCCATTTTTTTTTTTATTAATTAATAGTTAAGCATTAGGGATTATTCTAAGTTCAGTTTGGATTTTTATGTATTTGTGCTGCATAAAACCAAAACATTTCTACCAGTTGCACGCACTCTTTATAAATATAACCTAATAGCATAATCACCTGTAGTCTGGTTTGAAGTCACGTTGCTACCATGTATCAGCATCGTGTAAGCACTAATAAATTTCTAAATTAACTTGGTATACTTGATTATGAGCTAAAAATTCCCATAATGTTTTATTAGATAAAAATATGTGTAGATCATATTACATTATGGACACATTCAGCAGCCCACAACCCATACCGCCCACTGCATATAGTTAAATACGATGATGAAAATTATGTGTTTCCCTTATAGCTAAGAACAATATATATATAAAATTTTGAATACACAAATAGGAACAGCATTTCGTAAGTAGTAACAAATATGAGTTTATTGTTTATTTCAAAGTAATAGATATGTGAAAACAAAGAACTTTTAATCCCCACAAAAGCATCGTGATACATTCAATACGCCACTATCACCCATCGGTGGACTGTTCGTGGGACACATGCACACGAAACACGAGGACCAATGATGTTCAACAAAGAAGAACTATTTGCAGTGCATAGGCCTAATTTTTTTCGAATTCTGACCAAATATAATTTGAATGCTTCCAAATATTTATTGTTTTTATTCTGTCAATAAATGAACGCTTTTTTAATTTTTTAGAGGAATTATGCTAATCTGCCTACGTTATATATCTGGAATGGCCAAAGATTAGGTCAACCTGGTTTTTCATTTCTTTTGGGAACCTTGTAATATTTTTAATAAAATTAGATACAATAAGTAATATTTATTTAACTTTATAACTTTATTCAAATTACAATAGACAATGGGATTGTTCCTGCTCAATTCTGAAGTTTGACAAGTTAAAATATTGCTCACAATGAACTAATCACTATTTTAAAGAATAGCAAATTTCATAGATGAGTATGAACATTCGCAGGAATATATTGCACCGAAAATATGAAAAGAAGTTTCAGCCAAAGAAAGATACTTGTTGTAATGAGACTTCATTTGTAATGACTGGTAGTTCTTATATTTCTTAATTTTTCTTATATTTTTTGAGTGCTCTGTAATTTACGGGTGTCAGAAAAACCGAGTTAAATATATAACTGCAATCTTCGTGGCAAATTTTATATGAAAATATACTATCCTTCGGAACTGCATTTAAACAAAAAAAATCATCAATTGCCTCGATATATAGGCTCCAGTTATCAAGACGTTTCCAAATACTGAACAAAATTTTGGATTAATGTATTTTGAGATATGCGCTCAAGAATTATACGTAAACATGACAGTTAAATTCTAACAGTGTCGTTCACAGTGGAAAAATTCGAAAATTTCAAATCGTAACACCTACCTTTTTTATTGGAATGCGATCTGCGTAGCGAAAACCACAAATAAATAGTGTTTTAATGGTACATGTGGCATGAAAGTCGCCGGCACTAGAAGACCAAGAAGTAAAGAGAAAACAACGGTGGTGCTCACCAGAGCACTGCTCTGATCCCACTGTCTAGGAAACCAGCAGAAGAGAACGAAGTATGCAAATTTCCTGGTTCAGAGCAAGACACCGTAATTACCGACGTTGTCACATAAGGCGAAACGAGTGCCGCAAAGGCATTGCCTGTCTACCGCGTGTTTACACCGAGGCCCGTCTTGTGCGACAACTGTACTGGACTTGATACCCAAATTTGAAAAACTGGTTCCATATGAGATCGATCTCGGCCTGGACGACTTTCCTTTTCTGTCGAGACCGTTGCAGAAGTCCATGAGACAATAAGCGAAGTTCGTCTTGCAAGAGCACGCGGTGTTTTCCGCGCATTTCAGTTGCTAAATTCCATGGTAGCAAAATTCTGCACTCTGTTATCCACATGTTTCAGTATCAATTTCAGCGTGTACAGAAGTTGTAAGTGTGTGATAACCAACTACGATTAGATTTCACGAATCAATTTCTGGTATGACAATGATAACAGCTGGCCTTTACGCATTCTTTTGGACTGGCGAGGCCCGCATGTCTTTGGTAGCGTTGATTCGAAAAACTGCGGCCAATGGGCAGAGGGAGAATTCTCACGAAGTGCAATCCCATTCTTTACACGAAGAAAAAGTGACTGTGAGATGCGGTATAACAACATCTTCATCCTCGGCCCCTACGTTTTTGGAGAAATTACTGCCGATTTATCCACAAACATGTACGGTAATGAATGCTCGCCATCTATAAATGTTGAGTTGTTACGCAACTTCTGATTTTCATCAGCGGAATGCTTTATCTGATGTCGTGTCAAGATGGCGCTTCTTTACGTGTGGGGTCTTCTGTAGAACGTTACTTGAAACAACAGTTTTGTGATGAAGTTGTCACCCTTCATTCACTTTTTCAGTGGCCGCCAAAGTCCCACAGTCTCACTCTCATGGATTTCTGGATGTGGGACGTCTGAAATCTAAAGAGTATGCATTTAATCCTCACACTGCATCTGATTTGAAAAGTGACATCAGACGTCAGGTTCAACAGATTCCTCTTGCCATGGTGCGATGCTCCAATGCTGTCCACCATCTGCCTCGTGCAAAATGTCAGCATGTGTGAAGGGCGCGAAGTAAAAAATTTGTGAAATGCGATAAAATGTTTGCTTCACCGCCCTTTTTCATTGTTTTCACATTTATTTATAGACTGTCAACTGCGGGCGATTGTTAGAGCTATCGATGCTGTTTCAACTCTATTTATGGTTTGTCGCTACGCAGATCACATTCCAATAACAAAGTAGGTGTTGCCATTTGAAATTTTGTCACTGTAACCGTAACTGCTAGCTTTTAAATGCTGTTTTTTATATGAGTTCATACCTTAAAATATCTTAAATCAAAATTTCATTCAGTTTCTGTGAAGGGTACGTCACCTAGCGGCTCATATCGAGAAAGTGTTTTCATAATCCCTCCATCACGTATACTAATATTGTAACATCATAAAATGAGTAATTTATCAAATGTACTTTCCCACCCACCCCCTAAAAATGGTTTTGCCTTAACCGCTTTCGTAATTTTCATTAGATATTCACATTTAAGAAAATGACTCGAAAGGATTAATAAAATTAATTAACTGCAAATTCGAAAATTTCCCATTAAGGAACCCAAGAATTTTTGCTCATTTGATTATGAAATGAAATTAATGTAAGATATACAATGTAGGTTGAATTTTGAATATTATTATTTATTTTTGAAGAAATCCGATGTAGTTCTTTCTAATTCTAAGTAGCAGGGGTTCAAAAAGGGACTTTCTCAATGTTAAATGAAAGTATCACTTAATGAACGATCTCTTGCGTTTTAATTCGTTTTTTTTTTTTTTTTTTTTTTTTAATTTTTTTTCATTAGTCAAAAGCGCATCTTATATACAAAAAACCACTAAGCAACAAAATAAAAAAAAAAACTCTACTTTTGATAAAAATTCTGCAAATATTATCTAAAAAAATTTATATTATTAATTATTCTTTCTATATCGTTATGAAAATAAAAAATAAAAAAAATGTTGAATTATAAGACGCTAAAATTTTCATGCCATTCACTAACATCCCATTACAGCTTTTAGTGAAATTATTATGGAAATTTTACGAGACATTCGAGGGAGCATACTGCAGGGGATTAGTTTGCAATTGAAAATTTGTTTATTTTTAATCAGCTTTCGCACAACCTAGATGACGCCGCAGGGAGTTTGTAAATTAGAATAGTTTAAACCTATGGATTTAATGGTCTCCTTGTTAAGTTTTTAATTAACTTTTTATGCATTTACGTAACAACATTTCTTTTACTTCAAAAAATATTTTTATATTTTTATTTTTTGAAAAATGATTCGTAACTTTTACCTTTTTCTGAATTGAATAATTTTTATAATTTAATTTAACAAAATGGTGATAAATTAAAATATAAAAATTGTTAATAACTCTTAGTAGACTTATTCTTGTTTTACGTTTTCTTTGCTACAATCATTTGTTTTTTTTTTTTTTTGAATCAAAACTGTATCTGTATATGTCCTATCTTAAAATTGTTGGTATAAGTAATAAAATGCTTTTTAAAAATTATATTTAAAAATGATTGAGTTATTAGCTATTTTAGACAAAGTTTTATTTTTGTTATTTTAAGTTTTTTTTTTTTTTATTTTTATAACACGCATATAATTGATTTCTACATGTAATTTATACTATGTTGATATTTTTTTTTTAATTCGTATACATATTTTCTTCAATATCACAATATATTAATATGTTAAAAAATACTATTTTCTGCCATAGATGTAGAGATACAATAAAAATAGGCTTTTGTTTGCTAAATTATGTGTGACAAAAAACATATCATTGAAATAATCTTCAATGATATGTAAGATAATTAAAACAAAAGTTGGATATGTAGTGTATAATTTTGTCACAATCGGCCTCATCAATGCATTTGGGGGGACAGAATGTAAAAAAAAGTAATAAAAAATAAAAAAATTTAAGTCAATTCCTACTTTTTTTTCCTTCACTATATTGCAGAAAGACCTTTATAAATAATTTTCATTCATTTTTTTTAAGTTTATCTGGCACTCTCTATTGGTAGATATATGCAACTTAAATCTAAAAAAAACAGAAATTAATGAATTCAATTTAATAAATGAATTAATATTTGAAAAAACTGCATTAACATCCAGTGTCATCCACTACAAGTTCAAAAAAATGAACTTGAGTGGATGGATAAAATTTATTTTATGAACGATTGAAAATTTGAACAAGATATATATAGGGAGAGTGTGAGCTGATAGAAGGAATTGAAAAAAAAAAAAGAATGGTAACTTTTGCATAGTTTTGAGTTTTCCCTTTATATATAATAAAAATGCGTGCACTTATGTTTATATTTCTGCTATCTTACAAAACATTCAATCCATTGATTAGCGATAATGATATATGGATGACGAGCATTGCATTCATAGCTTTCAGCGCATGACAATTCATGGGCAAATAGGGCGGCGTATGTACTTTCATCCATAACCGGGTAGTTTCGTGGGGTTTTCCTTGATTTCTTCCATCCCCAGAATTTCTGCAATTGCAGGGTAGTCATCCTTATCTTTCTGGGTGTTTCTTCCTTTCTAAGCTTAGATGTTTTGATTTAACGGAATACAAAATGTGAGGGAAAATAACTTAAGACTTCTTTACGAATAATTTTAAATTTATATAAAAAATATAATCGGATATTTAAATTTTTAAAAATAAAAAAAATTCTGTGCAATTTATATAAGCAAGTGCAGCTTTCGTACTTGGATTTCATTCAAATTAAAATTCTGCCGAGAAACACCCTTCAGTTAAGTTACAGATTTCGAATTAAACAAAAATTTCAAACTTATTTCAACATATCTGAATATCTATTTTGTAATGGTACTATTCATCCCAACAGGAAACTAAACAAAACAAGTAATATAACAAAAAAAAAAAAAAAAAATTTAAAGTGAATTCCTACTTTTTTTTTTACTCTATTGCAGAAAGTCTTTCATAAATAATTTTCATTCATTTTTTTAAGTTTATATGGCACCATCTATTGGTAGATATCTGCAACTTAAATTTAAAAAACTAAAATTAATTCATTCAATTTAATTACTGAATTAATATTTGAAAAAACTGCATTAACATCAAGTGTCATCAACTACAAATTAAAAAAAAATGTATTTGAACTCGAGTGGATGAATAAAAAGTATTTTATGAACGATTGAAAATGTGAACAAGATATGTATAGGGAGAATATGAGCTAAAAAGAAGGAATTGAAAAAGAGAAGTGAATGCCCATCGTAAATGTTATCGTACAAAAATAATTAAAGGAAATTAAATTATTAATTAGCCTATTAAATTAATATTAGGCAGAATTGCGAAAAAAATGACATCATCAATCGTTCAAGAAATAAATACGCATATCCAAGTTCAATTTGAAGACATAAAAGATTATAAATAAAAATATTAATTCATTCATATAAAATTTTAAATTTTATTTCAAAACAGTTCGTTTTCACTGTACCACTTTAGACCCTGCATTCTTATACAAAAAACATATATTTTTGCAATAACATAGTTTAATAAACTAACCTGTATAGAGAGAGAGAACTACTCTGCTGCTGAAGTGAATTTTAAACAAAGAACCCCTTTTGAAATCTTTTAATATCGACCCTCTGAATGGCGGGAAGTTATAGGGAGCTATGAAATCCCAAAAATTACAATTCAGTTAAGCCATTGTGGGAAGTTTTGTGTTTGCATTGAGTGTTATTAAAAATTTCGGATGGAATGTGCCCAAACTTAAATGGAAATATGCCACAAAAACATTTTCGCAAATAGAAGTGCAAGCGAGCATCAGAGAGCGTCCCTTTTTGCTTCGTGTCTGCGTTAGCGCGTGCCAAAGGCAGGTGCGGAAGATTTCTCGTGTGAAGTTATGAGTTTCAAAGTCTCGATTAAATCCATGTTTCGGGGTTTAATTTGTTTGAGAACAAAAGTTTCAGAAGCAGAAATACGTTTTTTAGGAAGATTCTTCCTTCTTGTCAACGGCAGTCATTTTAACAACAGCGCCTGCATTCGAAAACGGCAAAGTGAGAGACATTTATTAAAAGTTTCATTTTTTAATTTAAAAAAATTGCCATTGAACACGATGTCGTATGCATAGCAATTATAGATTACGAATTGATGTGCAGAATTCCTTTTGAGTGGGTCTACTATTTATTTAGTTTTACATAGTTATTTAGTTTTTTTACCCTTTCTTACAAAATTCATATAATATATTTTAGTAACAGAAACTAGCAATACATAGTTCCTTAAAATTAAATTATTGAGCTTAAATTTTAAGTAATTTAAATTAAGTAAATTTAATTTTCTTAATATCGACGTCATAGTGCCGTGTTTTTATTTCAAAACAGAGATGCACATCCTTGGTAAAAGCAGCAGACCACAAGAAAAAATTATTTTATATATATATTCTGCAATAGAATATATAATTTTTACTATATATATATATATATATATATATATGTATATAACATTATATCTGCTCTGTTTGCACGAGAAAATATAGTTGATTGGCTGGATGTTATTTGACTGATTGCCAGAAGAGAAACCTAAGAGATTTGAGAACCTGAGAGATTTCAGTTTAACATTCCATACTTTACAGAAGTCGATGGTTTCGCTTTTTCTTAACTCCTCGACTTTTGCTCTTGGCTACTGATAGGACAAAAATGTAACAGATTTAGTATTAGCTAATGTATACCCACCAAGAGACATACTCCCGTCGTGACTTTTGGGTACAACATACCTTAACAGTGCATTTAAAGTGACTGTCGACGTAAATCTATCAATCACAGTTAGCACGGTGTATGGAGAAGTAGCTACAGCGCTTTCCACAGCGAAGCGTCTTTCGGAGTTATCTAGCGTATGGGACCAGCATGGGTTAAATAATACACATGATTTGAATAAACTAAATAAACACAAACAAATATGGAGTCATTTTTGAAAGAAAAAAACACATGATTACCAACAGCGGAAAAACTAACGACTGCATTGGAAGACGTATCGATTACCATCCTAACAAATAACATTAAAATACCGAAGTTGCATTTTCGATTATTGTCTGTTATTCTCGAATGTCATTCTCTTTGGCCGAAATCATTTGCCATTAGAAAGAAAGATCAGATTCAGTCATTCCAGTCCAGGCACATTGCGCACCATTATTTTGAATGAATTGTCAGGGACGGCGTCTAGAGAAGCCTCCTCGAATCCAACGGAATCCATTTCTGACGTATGGATTTATTGTATCCATACCCGGCATATACAAATGGTGTTTTCGATTATGAAATCTCCAAAACATTTACCATTCTCCAGTCCACATGCGTAGGGCACAATCGAAAAAAATTAAAACTTCAATCTGTGTGTTTAAAATTGGGTGGACTATTTCCCCGTATTCTATTTTCACCGTGACCTGTTTTTACGCGAGAATTCATCGATAAAGTTCGATTTCTTTGAACGGTAGATATTTTCGATTATTCTCTTTTGCTGGCATTTGCGTGTCTCTGTGCAATCGAGCCCCACATAAGAACAACTGCCCCTTATCACGCAAACAGGAGGAAGGGATGTCTGACCAAGAGCTCGTCTTTCCTCAATGGGCACTCCGCGTCTCTCGACGATAGAGGTACTTAACTAATGCCACACTAACTCTCGTGTTGTGTGGCGTTTATTTTACTCTAACGATCCACGTTTACTGAAGAAAAACAGAAAGCATCTGGGTCATTACACTACACCGTTTTATTATTTGTTATAAGTCAACACACTTATTGAAATGCGAGGAGAGCTACCTAAATAGTACAGAGCTGTAAAAGTAATTGAATTCATGAATGTCAAAGGGGCTATCAGTATTATTACATCCATTAACATTGCGTTTAAAATTAGTCCACCTATTAAGGATATATTTAACAAACTGACCACAAATAATCAGTTAATCGAATAGATATTTGCAGAGCAAGACGCTGATATATATTTTTATTTTTGAAACTTCTTTTTCAGTTGATTATTGTTTCAATCGTAAAGACACTTGCTTGATAGGAGGAGACTAAACGGATGGGATGCTGCGGATGGAACAGTTTGGCGAGTAGAGTTTTTCAGCATTGACTAAATGTTTGGAAATCGCATCCTAAGATTTGAGAATAAGACCAAGGGAACCAAGAATGCGAAGCAGGAATAACTAACTGTTTATTTTACATTCAAAATTATTGTTCTTTGTTTATTTTACAGAACTAAGCAGTTGCAGCTTTCATGTTTACTTTGCTGACATCACTGCAACAACTTAATTGGAATTTTGAGAGAACTCCGGTTGCATGCATTTGCGCATTGCGAACTGGATGCATTCGCGCATGTCATTCTATTCAAGCAACTAGGCGCTACCATTTGGAATGTGTTGATTTTGTGTGCCTGTTTTTCTTTAAGGCATTTTTTTTCAATTCCTACTATCAGTTCACACTCGCCCTCTATATATCTTTTTCAAATTTTCAATCGTTCATAACACTTTTTTATTCACCCACTCGAGTACAAATACATTTTTCTTGAACATGCAATGGATGACACTGCATGCTAATACAGTTTTTTTTTCAAATACTTATTCATTCATTAAATTTAATTCATTAATCTTAGTTTTTTACATTTAAGATTTAAGTTGCATGTATCTAATAATAGATGGCGCCAGATGTAAGAGGAAAATTTCAACTTTATTTGTAAAGGAGCAATAGAGTGAAAAAAAGTAGGAATTGGCTTTAAATTTTTATTTTATATTACTTGTTTCTTTTTAACAGGCGCTCAAAATCAAAAGTTGCTCTGGTTCAAGGGATGGGACATTTTGGTGTCCTGAAACTGGATTGGGGACAACGAGAAGAAGAAAGGTACGGTCGTATCAAATCGAAACGTATGGTCACATTAACTATACCGTAAAACAAATGGAAGAAAATAATATTCTTTAAAATAACCAATTATAAAGGACTTGTTATATTCTACTAATATGCTCATAGTTGAATTTTACATATTGCTTTTATGAAATCAATCGTTTATCAGTTGCAAAATGTGAGTTCAAAATAACGTAGAACGGCCCTGACATCCCTAAGCAGTAATTTGAATACATTTTTGCTGCATTTCCATTCTTAAAGGCTTACTTTGTCATGTGCATGCGCAAGACAATTGCCAGAAAAAAAATGCACTGGGGCAAAGGCGATATCTGTCAGTACCTGCATGGAAACGCGGCCCTTTTCTTCAGATTTTTTTTTCCACGGCAAACATTTGGCCCTATTTTCAGTTCTCACCACACGACTGCCAAATAAATCTAACCCTTTTCAACAGATGGCAGCAGCGTAAGAGCATTCACAAGGTGGGTGGGCGAGTGCAATGAATTTCAGGATACGGCGAATCATATTTTTTTGGTAGAACAGAAGATTTGACGAGCTGTCCATTGGAAATAAAGAAAAGTTGCGCTTGCCCGCCATGTCAAATCGAGATGGGTATGAATAGTAATGTGGTAGATGTAGTTGGGAGATTCAATGCTAGTATGCTAGTAAAACAATTTAAAAAAAAAAAACATAAGGTAACCCATGCTTTAAAAAAATGCCATATTTGGATTCAGCATGTAAAATGCATTTAAATGCTCCGTATTTATTCACGGAAAATTTCCAGGAATTCTGACCTGTGTGAGATGCTTTTACACTCATTGTCACAATCACCAATGAGTCTCCTCATTTCGGAAAGCAGTGTATTCCACCTTCGACTAGCCTCATTCTTAAGCTGCGCTTGTAGACTCTGGTCGCAAGATTTGAATCTTCTCGTTTCTTATCTCTCCAATAATGTAGTCTCCATAAATAATATATGACAAAGCTACCATCGCAAATATTAAGCTCTAAAAATAATTCTAGATCGATTAAAATAACTTCTAATCAGTAGATGATTATTATATCTAATCGTCAAAATAAAAAATCACTGCAGCACAGAAATTTTCTTCAACATGAAAATAGTTCTTTTTTACTCATTTTTGGGCACTGAACACAAAAATAAATGTAAAAATTGTCTCTCGCTTAGGAGATACGGAGGTAGCCGGTTCTCCCTATTTTATTGAAATAACGTATATATGAAAAAGGAAATGTGCGAATATGTAAATATACATAACATAACTTACAAATTATAATAATTGGTAAATTATATGGCAATGCATATAAAAATAAATGTATTAAAATAGGCCTCATATATCGAATATATATGAATATGTAAATAAATCAGTCTGACTGTCGGCACTGTGTCCTGCATTTGCTCTAAAAATAAAAATGTGACACTTGTTAGTTATACATATCTTTTTTGTGTCAGAAAGAAATGATTGCAGCAAATTTGCATTTTGTTTAAATTCATTGTATTTTATACTGCTGCGCACCATTATTTTCCGATAATAAACTGCTGCTTAATATGTGGGGAAGTGACATTTGAACTCCCAAAATATTCCATCCTTCTTTAGGAAGAAAGACACAACATTTTTATTTGAGAATAAAAAGTGGAGATATGCCCTTCTCCCAACTTGCATGCTGTAATTCT
Organism: Caerostris extrusa; assembly: GCA_021605095.1. Classification (NCBI taxonomy): domain Eukaryota; kingdom Metazoa; phylum Arthropoda; class Arachnida; order Araneae; family Araneidae; genus Caerostris; species Caerostris extrusa. The sequence goes on along the minus strand of BPLR01011148.1, from coordinate 109,269 downwards.
CGTTCTAGAAAACTTTCCATGTTGTTTGGGGACAACAAGAATGTGGCAATGCCATTCGCCATTTCTGTGATTTTAGGTAAAAATAGTTACCTCAGTTGCTGCCACCTCTTCGTGAAGAAATCGCAAAGGGAAAGAAATGTACAGTGCAGTACACGATTATATTATCATCTAGGCGACAAATACTCGTGACGAAAGGTTTCCCATTCCTGACTTTCTAAATTAATTTTTCATTGAGCCAGAGAAAAAAAATTATAATAAATTGCATTTGATGCTCTAGACTTCTAATACTGTATATAATGATACTACTAGGCCTAGGTCTCACATTTGATCTCAAAAGAACTAAATAATCTAGAGTTGTCCAAAACTAAGGCAGATATAGTTTACAACAAGTAGTAACGGCCTACAGTACAACAAGTGAAACTAGCATGCTTCTTGTCATTTGAAAGTGATAGACATTCTCATGGGAGAGATGAGATAGTAGAGTTAAAGCTTTACAAAAAACAGGATGCAGGACCACAGATCCCTAACTTTCCTGGGGATGGAAATTTGATAGTGTGCTTGTTTTGCAGTGTCATTTGCTCAATTTGTTTTGTCAATATTTCTTGCGGTGTCATTTGTATTTCTTTCTTGAAAACTGTAGCCTGGTTAGCAATGAGCGCGGAGAGCGTTTTCATCAACACATTGCGGAGATAGGGGAAAATACCAGGAAAATAACACTAAAATCATGGCAGGCTATTGAACAATTTTTAATGAAGATTCTGAGAAAAGGTAATAGCGACACTATATAGAGTAAATTTATATAATAATATAGAGTAAACAAGTACATTTGGCCAAAAAAAAAAAAATAGGGAACTTCCGTAAATATCATTAAATCTTCACATAAGTGGTATCGCTGAAAATGGGTTGATGGGAACTAACACAACGTGCAATGTAATTGACTAACCAAATTAATTAACAAGCTTTATTAACCGTTAACTAGAAAATGTGTCATTACGGAAACAGAGATTTTTAGCATAATCGATTTAGAGTGCGAACAATATTACACCCACTGAATTTTATGACAAAATTCCCAAATTTAGAATTACAGAAAAGGGCCTATATCAATATTAAAATTGTTTCACTCAATATGTTACCATCTTCTTGTTATAGAAGAAGACTTAGAATAAAAGCAAAAAAATTTACTTGATTTCGTTGTAGCCAACATTTAGCATTTGTAACGAATAAAAATAATTCAAATTGTTTATTCAATTCCTTCTATTAGCTCACACTCTCCCTATATATATCTCCATTTTCAATCGTTAGTAAAAAATACTTTTCCTTCATCCACTCGAGTTCAAACACATATTTTTTTGAACTTGCAGTGGATGACACTGGATGTTAATACAGTTTTTTTTTCAAATATTAATTCAGTAATTAAATTTAATTCATTAATTTTAGTTTTTTTTTTTTAGACTGAAGTTGCATGTATCTAATAATAGATGGCGCCAGATACACTTAAAAAAATGAATGAAAATTATTTATAAAGGACTTTTCTGCAATATAGTGTAAAAAAAAAGTAGGAATTGACTTTACATTTTTTTATATTACTTGTTTAAACAATAATAATCAGAATTTTTATTATTTTATCGCAATTATACGATTTAGATGTAATAAAAACTTTAATGAGCAATATGCCTCCCATGAGCAATAATGGATGTTTTTGAGACAGCCCTATAAAAATTATATCATTTTTTTTTTCCTTTGTAGGGGTCTTAAATTTCCTTAACTAGTGGCATTAAATAGCTAAATGGCAATTACTATTTGTCTTTTAACTTCACCAAATTAACTAATGAACTATAATTGAAAGCAGCTCCATTAAGTATGGGTTATTAAATTTATGTACTCCGACCCATAGGAATTGTTGGGAGCAAAAAAGGCGAAACTTTTCTTTTTTTTGCATGGTTATTTATTGCTAATTGAAGAAAGGGACATTTTTTGCATAATTGGGGTTTAATAAAAATTTAATGTAAATAAAAAGTTATAAGAATTTTGGTCAAGCGTTTTTGTTTTTTCAATTTTTTTTAGAAAGGAATTGAAGAAAAGATGAATTAATTCACATTTTTGTTCTCTTCATAAGATAATTTCATTCAAAATTAATTTAAATACGAAAATTGTGTTAAGTAGAATTAATGAGTTAATTACGGTTAATATGAAAGAATTTGACTGTAAAGAAGTAAGATATCAATGTATGCTATAATTGTTAATGGGTGACATTTTTTAAAGATTATGATTTGAAAAGTAAAATTCAAAAGTCATTTACCAGCTATAAACTCTTTATTTAAATGCTGAATCAATATTTTCTGATAGTCAATCCTACAAATATTTTACTAGCGTACTTTATAAATAGACTCTTTTTTTTTTGCAATAACGATGTAGTGATTTTATTTTTATTCTTTTCAAATATTTTTACTAACGCTTATAGTTTGTTCTTATGATGCCTATATTTTTCATTTAATACTTATGTATTCACTTATGTTATATTTTATTTATTAATTTTATATTCTATCTAAGCATTCATTTGTTTAATGTTTAATATTGGCGTCATTCGAATTTCAGATTTATTGATTTGCATGGTAATATTTCAACTGGAAAATATAAGTTTTTATTTATTTATTTTTTATTATTTTTTGTCTTTTCAGATTTTAAATTCTGTGAACGTGATAAACAAATCTAATTAAATTACATATCATAACAAGTTTTATTTTGATACTTTTCTAAGTTCGAATTTTGTAATTTTGAAATGTTTTCTCCACAGAGTGTGCTGAAATCTTATTTTTAAAAATGTTTTCATTTCGCCTGCATAAGGCCAGACAAAGTCTGCTAGCAGACATTGAAATAAAATATATTTCATATACACATGAGAAGATTTTTTAAATTAATATTAACTCTATAAAGGTAAAATACAAAAAAAAAAAACCCTGAAATATATATATTTTTACTGTAAATGACAAAATTCACTTTATTTTAGGGCAAAATAAACCTTGAGTGCTATCGTTGAAAAGAGTTTTAGTAGTGAATACAGTAAGTTCCTGATGTCACGGAAGCCTTTCGAAGCACAACATGTCTGCATGATGGAATAGGGACCGAAATTGTATTTTTATTGTAAAGTGGTCAATAAGCTACATAGACAATAAAAAAAATTTCTAAATATAAATAATAATAATTAGTAATAATAAATAGATCTCTGCGTGTGTCATATTGGAGAAAATCGGAAAACTCCCACCAGACAGCTTGACTCTCAATGCTTCGCACAAATAATCACGTCTCCTAGTATCTGAAAGTAGTGACCCCCAACAGAGTGTCCAGAAGTTTTGAATCCTACAAGCTATATGGTTCTAGTGGGCCTACGATTCGGTCCACGGGTTGTTGAACTGTCCTGCCATCACGTGATGTAAATGTAAACCCTATGCGCTCTGTTTTTTAATACTACGGTAAAGTATCAATCTATTTTTCAATTCCTACTATTAGCTCACACTCTCCCTATATATATCTTGTTCACATTTTCAATCGTTCATAAAACACTTTTTATTCATCCAGTCAAGTTCAAAGACATTTTTTGTTTTGAACTTGTAATGGATGACACTGATGTTAATACAGTTTCTTCAAATATTAATTCATTCATTCAATTTAATTAATTAATTTTAGTTTTTTTAGATTTAAGTTGCATATATCTACCAATAGAGGGCAACAGATAAACTTAAAAAAATGAATGAAAATTATTTGTAAAGGACTTTCTGCAATAGAGTGAAAAAAAGTTGGAATTGACTTACAAATTTTTTTATGTTACTTGTTTAATATGCAAAAATTATGGATCCCACTCATTATAATCCCCCTCAAAAAAAAACAAAAAACAATAAAAAAAAAAAAAAAAAAAAAGAACAGGTAAACAAAATTGTAGGTTAAACTGAATATCCTACCGAAATTTTGGTTGTGTTTGCTCGCTCTCTCCGCGTGTGAAATGTGATCTCATTTATTTAAAAAAAGTTTTTGCTCAAAGGAATCCAAAAGGAAGTGCAGGTGACGACAGATTGAGTGACAGTCAAAATAAAGTCCCCGGTGCGAGTCGAGAATAGACAGATTGTAACGGCTCCTTCGACGAGCAGAGGAAGTCATTTTACAAACGAGCTCCGCTCGGCTAATCATTCCAGTTAATTAGAACAGGAAAGTTTTAGTGCGATCTGGATTTCCCATAACGCGACATTTTCACTCGTGATGGAACAGTGTCGTTGATTCAAATGGAAAGGAACCGCAGGGCAGTTTAGGGTCCCCCATCGGAATCGAATAAGGTGTAGGAGCCCGCCTGGGTGATGATTTAACGATAATTGCCTAGATTATGAAATTCGATTTTCAATTTTAAAAAGTTTGCTGTACATTGTCATTCACAGATATAACATTAACCGCAATGCATTTAACTGTTCAGAAAAACAAACTGAGGCTTGATTTCCAGCTTCAGTTTTATTTTTATAGTTTTGAGGGTGTATCGGACTTCCACAGACAAACTTGAAGTTATAATACTGGGATCATGAAGTCGTAAATGACGTTGACGGGGGTAAAGGAGTTGGGGGGTCATCTGGAGCCATGCCATGCATTGCGTGCATTTATCATAGGTTGGCGTACTTTATTCTGATGTACTCAAGTGAGCGAAAGGCCTGCGCCATGAGTGGGACGAACTCCGAGCGATGGAAGGCATTGAGGAAAACGAAGTTGACTACACGAAACGATGAAGTGACGTATTTGCATAGGATGGCGATGATGCACGTATAGAAGAGTGAATACAGAAGAACCTCTTTAATTCGATCCTCACAAGTCGAAAACCTCCATAACTCGAATAATTTTTTGTTCCCTTCCCTTCGAGCCCCAAAGCCACCATTAATCGAAATTTCAACCCTCTATATGTCGAAATAATGAGTCAATCCCCATAAGCCATTTTGGTATATATTTTCCCTCCTAAAAAAAATTGGACCTCTGTATCTCGAACATTAGCAATGTTTGATTTCACAATCTTTACAACTCGATCATTTGAAACTAATTACCTCTTATAGTTCGAAGAAAAATAAGTTACCGACTTTAAAGATTTGACGGCAATGCATGTCATTGTTCCTTAGAAAACAATGTATGAGTATACAGTAAATAGAATAACCAATTCTATGAAATATTCTTATTATAATTCCTATTCTTATAATTCTTATTATTGCTATTGTTTTCATTTGAACTCTAGCGAAGCAAATCTTTTGTTGTCGATTAATTTATTTTACCTCTCTAACTCAAAATAAGTTAGAAAGATTCTAAACCTCTACAAGTGGAATGTTTCCTTACAAAATCCGCGTAAGTCGAAAATCCCACGTAAGTCGAAAAACTCTATAACTCGAATTGTTTGGCGTCTCCTAGAAGTTCGACTCACAGAGGTTCTACTGTATATCTGGAACGATTTGCGAAGAGTCGCTGTTGTGCACCTCTCTGATGATGGACAGACTCTTTAGGAAAAGATCTTTTTTAAGCAAGAAGTATGAGGAGGTGAGATGTAAGAAAACTCAGTCCTAATCCTTAAATAATAACGGCCCCAAATATTGAATTCTCCAAACAGTCCCCAAATATTAATATCCTAATAATAGCATCCCCAAATATGTACATCTTCTAATAGTCCCAAAATTTAACGTACCTTAATAATAATGTTCTCAAATATATACGTCTCTTAATAGTCCCCAAAAATTAACATACCCCAATAATAATGTTCCCAAATATAAACGTCTCCAAAATAATGTCCTCAATTATTGATCTCCCCAAATAGTGACTTTTCCAAACTATAAAGTACCCGAATATTGATGTTAACCTAGGGCAACAGTTAGAACAGCGATTGGCGAGTAGATCATCTTTATGAAGGCATTTGGTGATAGTAAAATGCGACACTCCATGTCTTATTGTCATGTGTAGGTAACTAAACACTGGCTGGTGTCTCCTCTACTGCCACGTTACCACTATACCGCCCTATTTTTGTATCGTTTAAAATTTCAGGAAGGTTTTTATTTTTTATTTGACTTTCTGTCAAGAGTGTTTCTATCTTACTGGACATTAGAGTCAGCAAATAATTCGTCATTCAGGTCTCTAACAAACAGTAGTTTTAAAATTTCTTTTAAAAATTTAATATCCGTGCACGTATATCTGATAACGAAACATGTGAAAGTATACTCATTTAAATACGTCCGTTCAGACATAAAAATAAAACGAAAAAAAAAAAAAAAAAAGATAATACTTGTTTTTAAAATGACTTAACATTTTGACAAATTATGCATACTAATCACCAAATGGCCAGAATACTTTAGCCACGCAAGTTGTTTTCCCGCACGAGCATGTACCCGCTGTTTGCTATCTGAAATCTCAGTGCATTCTCTCTGCAACGCCCACTTTGTTTTTCCGCTCCACCTCCCCCACCCCGCCAAATTAGCGCCTGCGAAATCTAATCACACAAGGTTCGGGCTTTAAATCACGAGCGATCAGCACAGGATCTGTCAGACGGGCTTTGCATACGAATGCAGAGTGCTAATTTCACTTTTTAATTATGTAAAATAACAATGAAATAGACTTTTCTAGGAGAAGCATTTTAACTGGTATACGTATATACTACTGTGTCCAAAGAGTAAGACCCATTTTCAATTTAAAAATCCCGGGCTTATGGAATTTCAATTTTTTTTCCTTTTTTAGATTGCTGGCTCTGTCCATGACATCTGTGTGAAATTTGAGGTCACAATATTCATTAGTGTTTGAGTTACGAGATGCTAAAAAGTGATTCCGGCGATTTTTGAAAGGTCTGAATTCATTGAGCAAAAAGAACTTGCATTCAATTTTGTTTGCAGAAACGTATAGAATGTTGCAGAAGGCATTCGATGAGCATTTCTATATTGAAAAGAAATGTTTAGAAGTGGTATAAACAGTTCAAAGAACGCGTTGAAGACGAAGAGCCCTCTAGTCGACCATCAAACTCTACCGACGAAGATCACGTCCAAAAATCAAATATTTGATGCTTGCAAACCGTCGATTTACAATTAGAAACCTTGATGATGGAATTTCCAAAATTCCATTTTAAAAGATGTTTTGGGCCTCAAACGCGTCAAATCTTTATTGGTACTGAAAACACTGAATGCTCCAACTCACACTTATTGATTCTTCGTGACTTTTTCATTAAAAATGAAACCCATATCGTTCCACAACCACCGTATTCACCTGATTTAAAGGGCCTCCCGGAAGGCGATTTTTCCATTCCACTCCTCTCGGTGGGCTGGACTACATCAGATGTTTCTTACTTACTTTTCTAATGGGTAAAAGATTACATAACCCTAGGTAAGGTGAGAGAAAAGAGGTATAAAAAAGGTATAGATAAAAGAAACGATTTTTATGTGTAGAGAAAAGGATGAGAAGTAGAGAAAAAGGAGATAGGTATATGACAACTGTACCAAAATCTCTCCTATAGGTGATTTTTAGTACCATTTTTGTTTCTTTTCTGAGTTCATCTCTTGTAAAATTTGGTTTCCTTCCCTTAATTAGTTTCAGCTGCAGATGTCTCCAAATATTAAAAGTTATTTTATGGCCCTACATGTGGTATTTTGGCTGGCTTAGTAGAAGTGATTCGGCATAGAAATTACTAATCATGATAAATTAAATATTTTAAATAGTGGGCCAAAATAGAGTAGCATTTATTAAAATAACTACTTTGAACAACTAAACTGTAAGAGGTATATTTTAATTCAAATGCATTTTCATTAACAATGAAATTTCTTACCATCTATTTATGGTAATAGAGATGAAAGCCCTGCCACCGTACGTAGTTCTGCAGCTCTGACTATATTTGTCAGATGTAGCATTCGATATCGAATTTTATTATCCCCACAGGACAATGTGGATGAATTTTTTGATTCCGCAGGGATCCACTCCCATTGTGTTTCTGATTGATGTTCACAATAAAATTCTAATTTCTCATTTTCATACACACACGCATATTAATATCCCTGTTTCTGATTGTGGGCAACATTGCAACATTCAAATTTCATCAAAGCTTCGTTATTAGTTTCCCGCAAGACTACTCTCTTCCGGGCTTAATATTAAATAACGTTCCGTGGTAATTTTTGCATTTGGATTGTGACAAAAAAAATCGCGCCCAGGTAATTGCTGCTATTTTTACTCTTGTTCTCTTATATAATTATTTCTTTTCTGCCTAATAAATAAATGGAATTTTTTTTTTTCATTTTTTTCCTCCAGTATACAATTATATTTTTAGAGATAAGAGTGTCCTTTGCCTCAGCATATGAATCACCTTTCCTTTTGCTATTTTTCAACACCCTCTCATGTTTGATCTCGAAGAGAGCAAGAAATTTTGTTCAATGCTATGTAGAGAAAATCTTTTTTTTTCCTATGGTAGGGAAGCTTCGAAATTTATCTTTAGCCACAAACATAAATTTTCCTGAAAGGTCTACAAGAGTAGCGCATTCGTTTTCATGTAGATATTTTTTTCTCTTTCAGGGACTGAGTTTGTACTTTAAAAAAAAAAATGTGGCTTTAGGAAAAAAAAAAAATGTTTTTTGATAAGAAACAGAAAAAAATTCTTCGTTAGGTAGGGCTGTCATGATCAGTCCAGCCCTGTATTGTAAGTCCTTGATATATCATTTCAAATGTAATTTCTGGCGGTAAGTTGAATCCCATTCCTTCGTGGACTGCTAACACGTCTATACGGTTAAACGTAATTTTTCAAATCATTAACGAGCCCATTGATCCTCATAATTGTCATTCAGATATTTGCGGTTGGTTTTGAGATTTATGTTTCATTGAAATAATTAACGCACCACTTATGTTTGTAAATTCAGGTTTCAGTTTAAAAATACAATGTTTGCGTGTGATTGGTTATGGAGAAAAACAAATAATTACCATCTTTATACTAAACCAAATGTATGGATTTTTTTAGAAATTTAGAAGGGTGTATCCCTTGTGCTGTCCAAAATTTCAACTCGAAAGTTAAACAACAAATATTTATAACGCAGCATTTTCCTGAGTGCAACTTTCAGTTTTTCTTTTTCCTTGCCCATCAGAGATAATTAGTTTTAAAGTTAACAATTTTTTTTTTTTTTAATTAGATTTTTCGGTCGATCAGAAAGAAAGGCACATACAATTCACAAATTTCAAATAACATAAAAAATATTATTTTTAAGTGTACGTACAACAGAAAAAATTGATTCTTTTATAAAATGTCCTCCCTCCTAAAAAGGCCCTTTAAATTGTCATTTTTAGCAATTCAAACAAAAATTCAACTTTAAAATTTATTATGAAGAAATGTCTTTAAAAGCAACTGGATTATCAAAATTGCACCTTATTATGCGCTTTGTACGATAAAATTAAAATATTTGTTCTGGGGCCGATGAAAGCTGAAATCATAAAGTTTCCCTGATTCCTAAAAACACGGAGATTGTTTTATGACTCAACACAAAAATGAGCGCCATTAAAAACCAATGTAGCTACTTAGAATTGTCAACATATAAGATAAATAGTAAAGCAAAAAATAATCACATTAATGTGACCACCTGTCAAAAAGCCAGAATATACACTCTTGTATATTCTGGCTTTAAGTGGAATTCTTTACATACACACCACTGCAATGTGCTGCCACCCGCCATTTGTGATGGGTTATTTCACGTTGAAGTCGAAGTAGGGGGTGGTCACATTAATGTGACTGGACTGTGTAAATGGTAAGACTTTAAGCGTAATCAAATGTAAATTGATTCTGATACTGAAAAAGTGTTTAATTATTCAAGAATATTACATATGCTCCATTATAAGCATCTCAATTACATGGAAAATGTCACCAATGATGGTAGGCATCAAAGTAATGCGTACATAATAGCTATCGGACATGATAGTTATCGAACAGATTAAGAGTTGCCGAAACCGCTACAGAACATGACATGAAAGTTTGTGTCAAGAACATATGCAAAATTAAAATTGTTTCATGCAAAGAGTATTAACATATGCGCATCCTAATCCATAAACAGCCACTCAGAAAACTGCTTACTCAGACTTTTTTTTTTTTTAGGAGACACTTTGTCTCCAGAGATGGACTTAACACATATAGGAATTATTAGTAGTGTCATAATTTAAGAAGAGGATTCATTTTGATAATGGAGGCAAGGGGTGTCCATCTCTGTATTTCTGAAAATACTGTAAGAAAGTGTTGAGACCAATAGGCGAGACTGAGTCCACAAACATGGTGTTCTTACTCAGACATCCTTGGATGACCCATAACAGTGAGGACCATTTCAACGTCAAGCAAACAACTGCTACATCATTGTTCATCATTCGTATATAGGTGGCCCGATCTAGTGTGTCAGTCCGTGTTATTTGAAGGTGCCTGGGTGACAAACATTTGCTATAGGGGCTTTCATTACATCATTACATGGGTCTTTGACAGCCTCCTAGCATCCACTCCGTTTACAGTGATGGTAAGATTGCGCTGTGATGGATACGTCGCTTTCAATAACAAATTTCACTTCAATTTGTGTGTCTTGGCGATATGGCTCTTTATTTTACGTATTCGGGTATTGGAGAAATATACATATGCATACGTATTTGAAGACTCCGCGATGAAAGTTTCAATGTCGCCTATTGTTTGGAGATGCACAGTACGCCCCCGTGTAATGATTTTAGATGCCATTACATTCGACACTCAATCCCACCTACTAATGATCCACGACACTATAACAAATCAGCTGTACGTCAGTGACATCTTTCACCCACATAGTAGGACACCTAGTCGACAATTTTCAATAGAATAAGGCTGAAAAACATGCAACAAGACTACTTCCTCTATATTGACACATTTATTCAAGATTTGTCACCGATTGGAAATTTTGCAGGATGACCTGGATTGACAAGCTGGGCAATGTAGGAATTGTTGGAATTTGGAGGCACTTTTACAGCAGTTGTGAAATAAAATTTAGGAAACCTGCCTTAATTCCTAACTGTACTGCAATAACTAACAACTGTTCCAGTTAGAGTGGTACAAACGAGGCAATAGAGCTTATATTGATTTGTGATTTTTTCCTGCAATCTGCTTTCACTTTGCTGTCACTTACTTGTAAGAAAGTTACAAACACGCCTGTAAAAGAATAACAGGTTTTGACTCTTTTTGGTGCTTTTAATTTTTACTGTAATGAGTGTATTTTATTACGCTAATAATGGTCAATCTAATGGTGTAATAGCTAATAAACTATCCGACTGAAGCATAAAATTGCTGTCTTTAACAGAGTAATTTAATATAACCACCTTACAAAAGAAATGGGCGTACAAAAGACTCACCTCCTTGTGGGAAGTAAGAGTTGAAGATGTCCTTGAAAGTATTTTCGTTCACCACTCCCGTAGGACAAACCTGCAACAGAAGAAATAAAACTGAAAATCAGTTTCATGAGCATAAAACTGATTAAAATCAGTTTTTAAACATGAGGATGGTTACAACAAGAGAAATTTAAAACAGTAGGGTTTGTTCTAAAATGAACGTTTGCTCTAATAGTTTACAAAGCATTTTTAAATAGCAAAGGCGCGTTGGATTTTCAAACTGAGCATCCTTAGTACGATGTGTAGAGTCGAACCAGAAGTATGATCTGCTGGCTCTTCAATGAAACTGGAAGACGAAACTGAGCCCCCCCTTCCCTAGATGTTATTCAGGGAGTAAGAGGATATTCAATCTGAAGAACGATTAACATGCAAAAAGCTCTTAAAGTGGCTTTGATCCAAGTACACATAACTTTGTAATGGTATATTTCCTAAAAAAATCTGCAGAACGCTAAATCAATTTAAATCCACTCATGTTAAAAAATGTATGGAAAACATAATCTTTAATTACCATGATTTTGAAAATTGCTAGTGAACTCTCTTCCCAAATACGTTTTTTTTTTTTTTTTTTTTTCATTTATGTTAAACGCTTGCAAGCAAAAATTATTTGAAGATAAGCACACCCCAGTGAGACAGCAGAACGTGCAGCATGTTTACTCCCGTTCCTGGTAAATATTCAAATATTAGGTGATGTGCTGTTTAATGTTTTATGCTTTACTGAGAAAGAGCAATGATGACACGAAATGGTCAAAATATTATTTATTAATAGCTGAGAAAAACAACAAAATTAGAATATAGAGAATGAATAAATTAAAAAATAATGAATATAAGAACAAAGGAATTCAAAATAAAATCCTTAAAAAAGTTGAACATATTGTATAAGCTCATGAATTGGATTATTTCCTATACTTGTACAGTCGGTCAATCTCATTTTTGTGATATTCAATATAATATCAAAAGCATTCTTGTATGTCCAATCGATTCATTTTTCAAAAAGCATCGTGTTATTTTATCTTTTAATTGGATGGATAGTATTTCATGTTATTATTTGAAAAACATTTCCATAACATCCTAGAATTTCATCAAGTTCTACACAGAGGAAGTTTACATATAAATTGAGAAAATCTCTACATAAAACAATTAAAATACATGCACTCAGGTTCTAAAATGATCCCAAAAGCAAAGAATAGACTTTTTAAAAGTTTGTGCCAGCAATTTTCTAAAATAAATTTGTGAGACTTAAAATAAAAAACAAGTGATTTTATTAGATTTTATAAAAAATAAATTTACATTTTAAATTTTTAAAAAAAAACGATCTTCAAAGTTCTTTCAAAAAGTCTAGAAATTATATCACACTAATTTTAAGAGAACCAGAATATTTCTGAGTTCCCGTTGTAATGAATTTAAAGTTAAAATAAGTCTAAAACATGAATAGTTTTCATTTTTAAAAAAAAATCAGAAAATTCCATTACAAGAAAGTTTATAAAAAGATACCACCTGTAAAATCTGGGTTGCATATACACAAACCGATATTTTATTTTTGAAACCTTTTACTATCGATTTGAAACGTTTACCGCTGGTTTGTTTTGAAACCGTTTCGTTTATTCATATTTAAAACTAACTCTGCATTTTAATCACTTTAACTCAACAGTGCTGGTTTTTTTTTTTTTTTCGCCACACTAGGCTGTTCAGCATCCTGACAGTGAGAAGGGGAGGGTAGAACTTTGGTGGGCTTCATGTACACCACATACAACCCACCGACGGTTATGGATGGTGGGCTGTGCCTTTCGGAAGGACTTTTAAGGGTGACTTCCAGTCATTGTCGTCTCTTAGGGAAGAAGCAGTGACTACAACAACGCCGCCAGCAGATTCGAACCTCTGCCTTCCTGAACGCACGTTGTCACTGCGCCACGAATCGAGTAGTAGCCATATAAACTATAAATGAGGGCGCATCAGGGTTGCCAGTTTAAGTGAAATCTAATCCCCGCGTGACTTTTATTGTGTAGTTTGGATTTTTCCCAAATGCATATTAGTTTTATATATTTGTTACTTTAAATAGATATAAAAAAATTTTTAAGTAATTTTATTCTGCAGAGTACTTCCTATCTGATACTACTGTGTCCAAACAGTAAGACCAATTTTCAATTTAAAATTCCCGGGACTTATAAAATTTCATTTTTTTTTTTTTTTAGGTTGCTGGCACTGTCCTTGACATCTTTGTGAAATTTGACGTCAAAATATTCATTAGTGTTTGAGTTACGTTTGGCTTTGTGAGACGCTAAAACTGATTCCGGCGATATTTGAAATGTCTGAATTCCTTGAACAAAGGACTTGCATTCAATTTTGTTTGCGGAAACGTATAGAATATTGCAGAAGGCATTCGGTGAGCATTCCTATATTGGAAAGAAATGTTTACAAGTGGTACAAACGGTTCAAAGAAGGCAGATAATGCGTTGAAGACGGAGAGCCCTCTGGTCGACCCTCCACCTCAACCGACGAAGCTCACGTCCGAAGAATTAAAGACTTGGTGCTTGCAAACCATCGATTTACAATTAGAGACCTTGCTGATGATATTGAAATTTCAAAAGGATCGGTCAATTCCATTTTGGGCCTCAAGCACCTCAAATCTCGATTGATACTGAAAACATTGAATGCTCCAGCTCATATTGCATTGATTTTTCGTGACTTTTCCGCCAAAAATGAAATCCATATCGTTCCACAACCACCGTATTAGATATTCCCTAAACTCAAAAGACCACTCCGGGGACACCGTTTTGAGTCGACTGAAGAGATTCAACGTGAATCGCCGCGCGCTTTAAAGACCATCCCTGCCAATGATTTTTTTGCATGTATTGAGGATTGGAATAAAAGTTGGCATAAGTGCATTGTGTATGGAAGGGATTACTTTGAAGGCAATACAATAAATTTGGAAGAATAAATAAAGAATTCTTGAAAAAAAAAAAATAATTGGTCTTACTTTTGGGGCACAGTAGTATATCGATAAGCTGGAAAGACTTTCTGTTAAACTCAGCGACAGAGAAACTAGGTTGTGTTTTCCCTAGATCACCCCTTCCCCCTTCCCTGAAGGAAGGCACCCTAAATTGCAAGTGACCTATCTGGGAGAAGAGTAACGGCACTTCGGTAACGATGAACGCATGCGATACTTGTATGCCAAGGAAGATCTTTTAATATACAATGAACAACAGCAACCCCATGTTCGATTTCTTTCATTCTCAATAAAGTTAGAATTGTGTGAATAAAAAGCCAGATTCCGCCGACAATTGACGAATGGTCCTGTCGAGCGAATCAGGCAAGAGGACAAGGAGGATGTTCTGTCCGAGGCAGCCCAAAAGATACATTTCTCATGCAAACGATAATCGATACACTACTGCCGAGGTTTTACTTTTATTTATTCTTGCGTCAGTTACAGGAGCTTTCGAAATTGCTCTGTTTCTTTCTTACTTTTTTTCTTATTTATTTTTGCTATGTAATGATCTGAGGCAAAATGCGATCGTTTAGAAAAAAATAAAGAAAAGAAAAGAAAACCTAAAAGACATCGGCACATGTATCTTACAAAAGAAATAAGAACATGAATGTTATTGGATATTTAAGTGATTTTTTTTTTTCTTGCTTTCCTGTCTTGATCAACTTTTCAATCGTTCATAAAATACTTTTTATTCCTCCGCTCACGTTCATATACATTTTAACTTGTAGTGGATAACACTGGATGTTAATATAGTTTTTTCAAATATTAATTCAGTAAATTAAATTTAATTAATTCATTTTATTTTTTTTTTTAGTTTTAAGTTGCATATATCTACCAATAGATGGCGCCAGATAAGCTTACAAAAAATGAATGAAAATTATTTATAAAAGACTTTCTGCAATAGAGTGAAAAAAAAAAAGTAGGAATTGACTTAATTTTTTTTTTTTTTTTTTTTTTATATATTACTTGTTTATAAGTTTCATTGCATGAGATGGACATATTTAAAGATTTTTATATATCAGTACTTCTTCTTAATAATAATCATAATTCATTCAACTTTAATAATATTAATCTTTAATCTATTATAATTTTATAATACATTTAATTGTAATGAACGTATTTAAGTACGTATACTATTTAATAAAGTTAAAATGCAGAATGTATTATAAAGTTCTGAAAATGATTAAAAAGCTTGAATCTGTATCTAAGTTTTTAATTGTCTCAGATCCAAAAGAGTTCTTGGGAGGTGACTAGGTAAATAATTTTAAGAAAAAGGCGTAAAAAAAAAAGAAACAAGTAGCCCCTCGGGGAAGACGCCATGCTAGCATGCGCGATACGTCTCACATACATGTGAAAAGCCTGAAACCTAACTCACTCCTTCGTTGCAAATGGCATACATTTTCTAGACTATTGATTATCGATTTTTTTAATTGACGTATATTATTACAATCACTTTAAATTTCTTGCATGTGAGCCCACCTTTTTTACCAATGCCTAAGCACAAGTGCAGTTTTAATGTTAACTTTCGCATTTGAAGCATGGCACTCGCTTTTAAATCAAAGAAGAATTCCATCGGAAGTTAAATGTTAAAACTGTTGTCCAGAAATTGAGCGCAGCTCGTGTATCTGCCAGAGATTTCGAGCAACATGGCAAGCAAGACACAAGCATGACGAGCAAGACATGGAAGTGCGGCCGCTTCAGGTTTCTTCGAGGCTTACATTTTAAATAAATTAATTCACCAAATTCGAAAGATTAAGAAATACACGCGACCTATAGAGCGTGTTTCGACATGTATTGTGTGTTTGTATATTGTGTTTTGACCAATGTGTGTTACTTTCTACATCTCAGGTGTTAAACCTGCATTATTGCCTTTGGTTTTTCTTTCGTACAGCTATTGCAGTTTTCTAGATACTTTCTGCTATTAGTGTCAATAAAATGTATTTATTTCGCAACTCCTCTGTCATTTTTGTGTTTCCGCATTTCACAAATCACTTAGTGCTGATAATTATCTGATGGTTTTAAGTTTCGTTGCTGCAGCTCATACGAAATTCCGACCCTTGAATAATTTCCACCTTTTTATTTTCTTGAGAGAGAGAGAGAGACCTAAATGTGAGGATTTTCAGAGTTTTTTGTATTACGAATGCTATGATGGTTCTGTAATACAACGTGCTTATGTTGAATACTGGTAGTGAATTCAGCTGTTCAAAATAGTCGTGTTTGTAGTTCACTCTTTGCCAGTTCTCCTTTGGTTATTTATGCTCACGTCCAAATTTATCGTTACATACCCAAAAATAATGGTATTCAATGAAATATCCAATCAATGTTATTCATGTTTACAGGGAATGTGTAAAAAATAAGCCTAATTAGAATTATCCAATCAAAAGTAATCAAACGATTGAATCAAGCGCTTTGCGTAAAGTGAATATTTCGGTGAATTTCTACATCACAGTGTTTGATTTCAGTGTGTAAGGACTCAAATGGATACAAATTTGGATTTGGCTATGGATTTGGAAGTATCTGTGAAATGGCGACTCATAGGCCGCTTAGAAGCAAGGCAGCCAATCACGGAAGCAGCCGGATGTCAATATTTGAAGATTGCCAGACAGAAGCAGCCAGATGTCAATATTTGAAGATTACCAGACTGAAGCAGCCAGATGTCAATATTTGAAGATTACCAGACGGAAGCAGCTGGATGTCAATATCTGAAGATTACCAGACGGAAGCAGCCAGATGTCAATATTTGAAGATTACCAGACTGAAGCGGACGGATATCAATATTTTCAGACAGGCAGTATTTAATATTGACGTTATGAAAACAATACGATATGGAAACAACGCATTGTTGGAACGTTATGCAAACAACTTCAAAACGATGAATCTGTAGTAAAAAGGTTTGGACAAGGTCGTAAATGAATGGCAACTGCTTCTGAAGATCGATATCTGGCAATGACTGCCCGTCGTAGCTGGAAGTCTACTAATCGCCAGTTAAATTCAGAGTTTGCAGACGGAATTGCAGATTAGAATTGCTGTATTACGGCAAACGGATACAGAAGGCTTAATGTAAAATGCCTTTAAGCCAGAAAGCCATGTGTATGTGTTTCACTGCTTTCACAACAAAAGAGGGATCACTTTAACCTTGGAAGAGCAATTGCACATAAACATTCTCCACCATTCAGAGAGATAAATGCTCTGAATGCGGCATTTCTGGAAGAATAGAGCTTATTTCCCCAAACTGTGGTTAACAACGTTATTGTCAGCATGAAAGCACGTTGTGATTTGTGTGTACAAGTCATTGGTGATCATATTCCATATCAAATTCGTAAGGCTTCATTTCTTTCTGAATTATTCCTTTTTGCTGAACTCTCATTGCATATCTTATTACAATTTTCATTGTTTCATTTATATATCATATGCAGGGCTTTTAAATTTGTTCCTTTATATTTAAGTGTCATGATGTTATGTATCATTCCAGATAAATTCATAAAATTATAGTCCTAGTTTGTAAGAAATCAATGAATGCATGCAAAGATCATTTTGGACATAAGTACATATATATATATATATATAGAGAGAGAGAGAGAGAGAGAGAGAGAGGTGCGCAGAAGATCTACCTTCCCGTGGAGCACCTGGTAACACTTTTAGTGGCTAAAAGATCTACAACTTGGCATTATCGTTAGATTAATGAACTCTGTTTCAGCATGTTTTGTTGTATTATCTGTTTTTTTTTTTTTTTGCTGTAACTGTTCATAATCTGCCATTGAAATAAATATATATATATATATATATATATATAGAGAGAGAGAGAGAGAGAGAGAGAGTTCTCTATCTTTTATATATGTATATATATAGAGAGAGAAAGTGAGACCTTTTCTACATAGACTTGTGTTTTATAAAGTTCCTTTTCTATTCTCTACTTTTTTTTTCTTGTGTGTTTCCTTATTCTGAAATTTTTGTTATCATTGATAAATAAATAAAGGATAAAATATATCAATACGAAAATCAAAAGAAAGCTTAAAAGGAATGAATTGGAAACGTGATTCATTTGCACAGCATAGCCACAACAGCATTCACTAACCTTAAATTGTCATGTAATTCATAGAAGCATAATCAAATTGTACTGCGAACCCATCATAATAGTCTCTGTACATTACCTCTGAAGTAGCTCACATTCATTCCCTTTAAAAAAAAAAAAAAAGGAAAGAAAGGAAGAATGTGTTCTCAAAAGCTGCAGCAATTAAACTGAAAATCATTTGGCAGTCACAAATATCAAAAGGTTGAACAGTCAATACAACACCAGCGGATAAAAAGAAGACATACATCGATACAAAATATACAAAAACAGGATGCGAAACCACATTGTTCACGAAATAAGCAAAATCCAAAAATTTGCAAACCCAACCTGAATAAATTCTAACATCCTTGCCCTAAGGATAACTTCATTAATGAATACTGGCTCTCAGGACATTATAAACCATGTTATTTCTGGTCGCTAGATGACTGGATGCAAAAGCCAAAAAAATGCGTCTATTGACACGTTCTATATTCGAAAATTTTCAAGAAAATAAATCAAGCAAGATTTTGCTTGAAATCTTGCTACATATTTTCTTAATAACACCTGCTGGTGCTGTTAGTGTTTATTGGATACACAGTCTATTGATATTGAATTGTCGCAATTCATCATAACAATAATCGCTTCTCGCCTACATTCATAATTAATCATTGCCTTATCTATAATTATTGCTTTATAATTAATCCATAATTTATCTATAATTATTGTCTTATAATTAATCCTGCCTCATATATAATTATTGCTTTACAATTAATTATTGTCTTATAGTACAATTAATTACTGTCTTATCTTTGACTATTGATTTACAATTAATCCTTGCCTTATCTATAATTAATCATTGGCTTAATATTCATTTTCTTGTCCTGGTCCCTTCTGTTCATACACTCTGCAATCCACTAATCAAATCACTTTAATGATCTCTTTTTATGAAATCGGCCAGAGGCTTGACACATTCGCGACTCTTTCGGAGCTGGATCTTCAAATCCAAAGATCCCAATAGTTATTTGAAAAATTTCCTAATACGCGACAAAATTATATTCAGTTGATTGTAAGTGGAAATGAAAGATAAAAACCATTTTCCGTGTGCGGAGGTTAATTGGATCCCGTCTGCAGAAAAGCCCTGCAGAACAAGAATTCCCCGAAACACCGTAAATCAATCTTCGGCAAAGAGAACAGAATGGTGAAGTCATTGTTATGTGGGAAACTCGAGCCCGTTCATTATCTCAACAGAGGAGGTGTCAAAAGGAAATTGAATGGCCTCTGAGTGAACGCGGCGCGGCGGGAGGATTAAGTTTTGAAGCACTTTATTACTTTGCTTCCTTTTTACTTGTCTTATTCTCTAGCGTCTGTTTTGCGGACTCATTTTGCGGTTCGAATCTTTCTCAAACAGCCCGCTCAGTGTGTGATGGGGTGGGAAATCGGTCGAATCTTTTTTTCCACTTCTAACTCCTGACACCTGAGAAGGATTTTTTATGCTGACTCAGACTCTTTTCCATAATTTTATCTACTATGATCTTCAGTAAAGGATTTAGAAAAATGTGTGAAATAAATTCAATGACTTTTATTGAACTCATATATTTATAAAAGCAGTTTTTTATAAAGAATATTTTTTTTTACATTTTGAAGGTATAGTATTTGCACTCATTTATGTCCTCTACATTTGCTTACAATATAATGCATATCATCATCATCATTGGCGCAACAGCCCAGTGTGGGCCAAGGCCGTCTACCTACTGGCAGATTTCGTGACGAGAGATGTTTTTTTTTTTTTTTTTTACGAGGTATGGTTGTCAGCTCTACGCCCAAAGCTCAGCAGTCATATGAGACCGGGACCTACGGCTTAAAGTGGATTCGAACCACTACAAACATCCATGGCACCACCTGTACACGAACCTGAACTGAGCTCCACTCGACCATTCAGGCCCCATATAATACATATATCTAATAAAAATGCTAGTACTAAATGAATAGGTGCCAAAGTAGTGTAGGATAGCTTAAGAAAATTATACATTTTAATCATAAACATACTTTCTTTGTAACATATTAAATTTTTTTAATAGTAAAATAGCTTCTATAAGATCTTCTTTCCGTGTGGAACTTAGATAGGTTTTTGTAAGTCTTATTGCTGAGAAAAATCTCTCAGTACTTACTGGATAAGCTGCTAACGCAGTCACTGTTCGTTACGATTCGTTGTATTCTGACGGGCACAACTGAATTCCCTCCTTATTTAATTTCCATATAAATTCCAAGAATTTAGCAAATACAAAAATTAATTACATAATAGTGTAAGAAGTCTGATTTTTAAACCGACTCTTGACTCCGATCTCCAAACAAGGCTCGACTCCCGACTCCCTTCTCTGGTGACACGGGGATGACGTGAAAAGGATTTATTACATATTATTTATTTCATTTCTATCCATCACGGTTTGTTCACACAAAATCTCTAGTTAGCTTTTATGACAAGGATCCATAATTTATAATAAATAAATCATTAAATTTTTTTAATAAACAAAAATAATATAAAATTATTATTGATTATTGAGTAAGACGTTTACATAAAATACATTTCAAGAGATCGTTTTGCTGTTCCATGAGGTCAGGCCTCATAGCTGCGCGTACATTTTCTAATAGGAAGGCAAGCTCTATTCAAGCAAATCATTTCCTCTTCAAGGATGTGAAAACCAGATTCAAGCACCAGCGATAACGGGGAGCAGCCCATACTAAGTATTAGAGTTTGGGCTCTAAGCTGCCGGATGCAGTCACTGCTGTAAGGAACGAGAAGACGCAATGGACATTGTGACAACGTGTGTTACCGTCCTCGCATTGCCAATCATGCTTCGTATTTGGACTCTCCAAGTACAGTGCGGGACTGTTACCCCTGTAGACAATGTCTTCCATCCATCGACTGTCGCTGGACTGTTAGTGATAGTCAAGCTCAAGGCCAGCCAATATACAAAAAACAATCATTGGTGGTAAAAAAAATCTTAATAGCGGCAATTATATTTTAACGAAGGCAATAACTGAATTGAAATGTTAATTTTCCGTATAAAATTATTTTTTGGTTGTTGAGATTGAAATAGAAATGCCCGATTATGGATGATGTATAAAAATAAATAAATATTTTTAAGTGATGTATAAAGAAGGCTTTTATACATAATTTAAAACAAAAATTATGAACAAGAAACATGCATTGGAATTGAGACAAGTTTTCTTTCTGAAGACTTACTATAAAATACACCCTTTCTCTGTATATGTGAGAATACAGCTTTTAAATATTCTTTAAGCATAACAAAATTTTTTAAAATAAATTCAAATAATCCCTTAATATTCTTAGTAAGGATGGTTGAGCCATGGTTCATGGAAACTCAATACCCGCGTCACACACATCTCGACTACCACCATTTTTATATATCAGGCTTTTACTAAATAAAGCTATTTTAGATTCAAAATTACGATTATTAAATTTAGTCGTATTGTTGCAGCCTAAAACAAAACTTTGATTATAAAAAATAATAAAAATCGCTCTTCTGAATATTGACTTCATTAAGGAAAGTATCCAGTCAGATGAGTACATTTTCAGAAGGGCACCAAGATAAGTGATTTCCTTTTCACATGTGCAAAACTATAAACATGTTAACTTATTGTTAACAATTATTTTCGTCTTATAGGTAGGCAATCCAATAGGTTTGGAGTTCGTTGCCCCGAATGTCACAGAATTTGCGGTCATTCCGTCGTATTATTATCGGATGACAAGTAAAGTGGCCGGCTCCTCCACATGCACGAGGAAGAATGCGATAGATGAGAAAGACGTCCTGAGAGCCTCCATTCGTCATTCATTCATCACTTCGTTTGACGAATGATCCCGGTGATGCATTCGAGGGCGGGAGAAACAGAGCGCGTTTGGCGAGGATCTCATGCACATTGGATATTTAATGTTGAAACCTCCATTCAAGCTTTTTAGCAGTGTTTACAAATTTTTCAACAGAAAAATAGTTCTCGTTTTGGAAACGTGAATTAATGTTTAGAGATTTGCATCTTACAAAATTAATATGGGGCACATTTAAGAAAACCAAATAAATAAAACTTAAAATATATTTTTAATGCGTGAGGATGACTTAAGAAGATTAGATTAACTAAATTAGATTAACTCACACTTAATAACTTAAAATGTATTTCTCACGCTTTTATTAAAATTTCAATAGTACCTGTGTCTACAGACATCATGATAAAAAATCTTTGCATTGTTAAAAATGCATTTAATAAATAAAGCTATGCATGTACAGTTCTTTTTTTTCAAAAAAAAAACAACCTATTAAAGTTATTCTTTCGTTTTGTACTAAACACATCGAGTTTGAATCCTTTTTTAAGCCTTCAGCGTTTTTATAATCACGGAGGCCCAAACTACATTTATGTGCGGTTGCATTTAAATGTAGTTTGGGCTTCCAATCTAAGAGAACATCTTCGATGAAATATTCTAGTTTTATTGAGCGCTACTTGAAAACGGCGAATGCTCCTTTTGAAACAATACTGTTTATCTTGAAGCAACGAATTTATTTTAATAAGCAAGTCATCTGAGATTGGAAAAATAAGTACTCATTTTTATTGCGCTAAAAACGATACCACTAACGGCTGGAAAATCAAATGGACTCTGATCTTTTTTTAAAGAGAAATATTTCTGACTGATTGTCATGAAATGCGACATTCTTACGGCTTCATTGCCCTCTTCATTGAAGCTCTCGCCAAAAATAAATGGTATTTCTGTTTGATAAATGGATCCAAATAAGTCACCTTTCAAAGAATTCGATAAACCCTCTGACATCCTCCCGCTCATAGAATCTAAAAAGAAAGAGAGAAAAAGTGGTGATGGATCGAAAAACTGCAAACTTTGTTTACAAAGGGGGATTGCTTTCACAAACATTTATAAAAAGCATGTTTGTAAAATTCAGATGATTTCTCCATTCATCAGATGGCGCCATTCATCATTCGGAACAATTCGAATATCTCGAATAGAATCCATTTAGAAATTTATGAATGTCCTTCCGACGTCACAAACCAGTGATGATTCCATTTCGTTTCTTTGCAGCATTTGAGCATCTGGAATTTTATAAAAAAATACTGATAAAACTGAAAATACTGTTATTCTGATAAAATTCCTTCATGTTAAAAGGATGGGCCAATATGTCAAATAATCCTTCATGATTCTTACAAATATCATATTTCATAGGCATAGAATACATTCTATACAAATATTTCAGATCTCTAACCAGGGATGGGAAGTCGGCCAAGATATTTGAAAATTCTTTCACTTTTTTTTTCTTTATAAAAAAATATCTTCTTTCATAACTAATCCAAGACTAATCCAATAAGTTTCATAGTTAGTTTTCATAACTAATCCAAGACAGTTTTTCATAAGCCTCGGTGTTTAGTTTGCTGCTAAAGCAGCCATTGCCTTGGTGCTTTCTGTATTATGGAAGGACAGAAGCGCAAAGTTTCCTTGACATCTTGTTTTAGCATTCATTCTCAGAATTTTGGGAGAAATAAAAATTATTTTCATAAAAGACTCGGGAGTCGGATTTTTAAACCTATTCCGACACTTCACCTCTGCCTCTAACTGGTGTTTGTTTTATTTTTCTGAAAGCCCCGATTGATCTCAATACTAACAAATCCTTCTTAAAAATAAATTATTTAATATAAATTACTCCTCGTTTTTATTTTGAGAGTTCAAATAGCTTCTGGATTTTTCAGTCATTTCGTTACTGCATTTTAAACTTGTAGGTAGTATTCCTTGACTGCGTAGTTTTGCTTTCCCCTATATGCGTGAGCTTAAAAGGGATATAGTTATATGGACTTTTCTTTTATCAAAATTCGGAATAATCCAGATTTGGAAACTTCAATGTCCTCATCTGCTGATCATCTGGCACCTCATTTGTATAGGTGGTATATTTTAGGAGGTATATTTTAAATTAAGTTTATTATTATTGGATGTAAAGATTGAGAAAAGATTTTCTCCGTAAACTTTACATCCACAACAAATCAACATTAGCATAAGATTCTCATTAAAAAATATTTTCAGAAGTAAGTTCCCAAATTCTTGATAGGGTCAGTTAAATTGTTCTGCAGCTAATGTAATTTCTGTATATGCATTAAGAACTGGGCAATCGCAACTTGATCATCGTTGCTTGAAAACTCTTTCTTTTCTCATCTCACTTTTACAATGGGTGAATAGTCAACTGAATTAAAACAATTGATTTCAATGAAATGAAAAAACAGCTATAATGCGTCGTAATTGGATTACCCTAAAAATTGAAAGATGCATCAAAACAAATGACAAATGTCATGAATCATGGATTTTCATTGAATGCGTTGCAGTTACAGCTTACAGCTGCATTCGTCAACAATTTACATTTAAATATTTACTTGTTATTATTATGTGACAGAGGGAGTGATACCTATGTGAAAAACACAGAAGATGCGAAAAAGACCTTTTCAAACTGAATCTCTACGTTCTGGGCGGTGGAAAAGAAAAAAAATAGAAAAAGAAAATGAATGAAATGAAAAAGATCTCTCAGGTGCGTGATTCCCAGATACACACATAAAGGAGTTGAGGAAGCAGTTAATGAGAAATTCTAATTGAACGCACATGTGATAAGAGACATACAGTGATTGTTATGGAAAGAACAATGGATTTTATTCGTAGCAGGTCTCCTCACATTTCGCGTCAAAAGAATCTTAATCGGGAGCTTCTTCTTAAGGTTCATTCTCATCCAATGTAGGAAAATTCAAGGAAGTAAGTAGCACTTTCACTCCCGCAACTGAAGTGCAGTTTGCGTAAAGCCTGTTTTCCCGGGGGATTTTCTCCCGCGAAAAAGTCAAAAGTCGATGAAATATTCATAAATCAGGAGCAGCCTTTTCCCGCGCTGAGTCGCGAGATCGAAGATAAACGAGCTTTTAATCGCATTCGAATTCCATCATTGCAACAATTGCATCAATCGTTGCAGCGATTCTCTTCTATTATCGGCTGAAAGTGCTTAGGCGGCATTCATTTCAGTGCTGTTTAGATTATTGAAACGTTGTTAAATGAAGTGTTCGATATTCTTTACCAACTATCCATCCTATTAGTTCTGTTTAATCGTTAGCTTCAATATCGTTCATGAATTTTGGAAGTGTTCTCGCTATAAAAAAATAAATTCTGATGAGTCAACCTTAATCCAATCTAACCTACAACTTGATTTCGACATTTTTTAATTACATAGGAGTAATATATGTTTCAAAAGTGTTCATTCCAATTATCCAATCGCTTTTCTACGGTCATCCACTATTGTTCTGCAAGTTTTCATTCATTTGTTGATTTTATAACACTAACTCCAACGTAGTAAAGAGGAAGGTATACCTGACACAAAAGTAAAATAAAAAAAAAAAGTAAGTTTAAGTAAAAGTAAGTTTTCTCGTATGTGACTCGTAAGTGAGCAAGAATTTTATAAAATTGAGACCGCTTGATAATTCCCTTAATTTTGAATACCAGTTTTTGCTGCAAGGTTTCTCAACCTTTTTATCCCCGAATTTCTTTTGCAAGTCAGATGGAGGTCTCAGGAATGGCATGATTAAGCGCGTAAAATAAAATTAAGATTATAAATATGCTTAAAATTCATGAGGAAAAAGGTAGCCTTATAACAAATTATGCTTTTCTGGCAGCATTCATGCCAATGCTAAGTAAAGGAGAATTCCAATTTCTAATATTAAATATTTATCATTGATAATACAATGGATCTTTACTTTGCATGAAAATGTTCTGCGCCTAACGTCTATTTGTTAATTTTAATGCTAATTACAAATAATTCTGATAATATATTTAATAAATCGTATGAATTCATACGAGATATTCTATTAGAGATGCCGGATAAATGCAAATGTTTTTTTTTTCATCCTAGATGAATCCACAAGAAAACATGTTGCGTCTAATCTTCAGTGTCCTGCATTGCAGGGCCGACAGCCGATAAGTAATCTACCCATGGATAGAGGGAAGAGGGCAGCTTCTGTTGTGATGGAGAACCCGTAGGCAGAAGTCAGTCACTGGAGGGCAGGGGCAGGATGTCTACACCGCATTTGTATGGAGCATTATCACTTCATTATCACAGCATTATATTTTCGTATGGGAGAAAACCCTCAAAACGCCCACCGGGTAAGATGATGAACAGGCGAGTTTGTGATGTTCATCATCTTGCCTCGTTAGGCGGCAAGCTGATGAACATCACAAACGCCCTCGAGTCTGCTCGTATTTTGAAACAGAGTCTGCAACAAAACCGTCAGCGGATTGAACCTCACACCTAATACTCACCAGCGACACATGTCGCCACTCAGTCACGGGTCGGGCACATGAAAGCGTAAACCATAGGAATACTAAGAAAGAATCTACTTTTAAAATTCATTTTGAACTTTAAGTAGATTCTTTTAAAGATTCGTAGATTCTTAATTCTTTCTAACTTTCATTTTGAAGGAAAAAATGGAAACGTTTGTCTCGTGAATTGTGAGCTAAACATTCAATAAAAGTTTAGTTCATTAAATCTTTTTTTTTACATTACATAAACATCATAGCAATTAAATTAAATAAAGTTTAGTTAATAATGTTAAAAAGTTAAATATCATAGAGTTTAAAATCAAAATTTTTCCTGCATTTTGAATCATTAAGCAGCATTTATTAATTAATTTAAAAAGCCTCATTTAATTAATAAATATTACAACAATTAATATTACAAAGAAAGCTGGGGTCAATATAATCGTTATTAAATAATAAAAAA
This sequence comes from Caerostris extrusa, assembly GCA_021605095.1. Classification (NCBI taxonomy): domain Eukaryota; kingdom Metazoa; phylum Arthropoda; class Arachnida; order Araneae; family Araneidae; genus Caerostris; species Caerostris extrusa. Next base: position 82,013 of record BPLR01011148.1, on the reverse strand, counting down.
ACTTAGTTGCTCATTGTTTTTATTTATTTCAGTTGGGACTACTCGGCTGGAAACATTTCACATCAAACAACAAAAAATAAAAACGTATTTGTCATACTTTTTAATTTCGTTAAGAGAAATAATTTTTCTTAAACTTAAAAAGAAAACAAAACTAATCCTGTACTTCCAACTCGTTTTTTTACTTTGTAATTACTTACTTTCTTTCGAAAAAAATTCAATTTTCTTAATGTAATTCTTACGCCTAAGAAGAAATAAATTAAAATAAAAGAATTAAGAAGCTTAATGCAGTTTGTTTAGGGCGATTCTCAACGTAATAAACGTGCGATTTTTATTTGGCCTTCCTAATATATAGTTTCAATTTATGTCACTTTAATTAATATTTGTTTGCAGCGTGATTTAGTTTATATTTCAACTAAACAGCTTACATGAAAAGCTCTTTTTGTAAATAAAAATGTATCCCAGCCACGTAAAAAATGATTTAAAACCAAAATAAAAACTTCAATTTGATTTATTCATAATTTAATTAATTATATCTCTTTACCTTTTTAACTTTAATATTGTTCACGAGCAAGAGAAAAAAATTCTGATATTCATTTTCTGCGTTACTTTTATATTTTGTATTCATTTAATTAAATCTGCAAATGAATTTTTTGTTGGCTTACTCAATCACTCCTTCTACAGAAATTCGGGTTTAGGGAATCATACATTCCTTAAACAATTCTTGACAGTATATAAATAACAGGGGCCTGGATGGCCGAGTGGCTAGCGCTCTGGCGCTCGGTAACACAGGTTTCGGGTTCGAGACCCGGCGGTGCCATGTATGTTTTTAGTGGTTCGGAATCCACTTTAAACTGTAGGTCCCAGTCTAACATGATTGTAGAACGTAGGGCTGACAACCCTACCCCGTAAAAAGAAGACATCTCATGTTTCGAAATCTGCCAACAGGCAGACGGTCTTGACCCACCACGGGGCTGTTGAGCCAATCATGATGATCATATAAATAATAAAAAATTACACTTACATGTTTAAACCAATTATACACAGTCCAGTCACATTAATGTGACCACCACCTTTTCAACGTGAAATAACCCATCACAAAAGGGCAGGTGGCAGTACATTGCAGTGGAGTGTATATAAAGAATTCCACTTAATACCACATTCCACACTACACTTAAAGCCAGAATGTACAAAAGTGGTTATTCTGGCTTGACAGGTGGTCATATTAATGTGACTGGACTGTGTATATAAACTGCAAAATAAATAATTAATCAAAACCAAATTTTGGAAATTCCAGTCTGTAGCAAATTTTATTAAAAAAATAAGAGATTCAAGGAACAGAAAAAGAAAAACGATTTGAAAATCACATTCTTCTCTTCAAAGTTTGCAAAATGAACTATTCAGTTACAAAACTTAAGCACTGCACTATTAGTTGAAGAGCCAAAATTTCTATCGAACATTTATTTTAAGAAATTTAATTTATCTAAGGCTTCATTTTAAGGCTCTCCACTTTCTCATTTGGGAATATCACATCGGTTCTCCTTGTCTTTTGCACCTCCTCCAAGCAAGAGAAAATTTAATTGTGCCTTTTCTTTTTAAAGTTTTCCTCCTAAATGCTGTACTTTTAAAATTTAGTGTTCAATCTTATTTATTTAACCTACAGGGTTAATGAATACAAAGCTTAAATTTTTATAGTATTAGATTTTAAAAATATAGCTTCCTTATTTTGGTTTGAAGAACAGGAGACGCTTAGGAATTGAACCAAATTAGAAATTCTCTCTGTGATAGTACAGCGCAAGATTATTCAGTCACAGCGAAAGATTATTGGACTTGTTTTTCGATGTCAAACTCTTTCATGCTTTTTCAAGTCAGAAGCAGCTCTGGGTTGGCAAGTTCTGCTGAGGAAACTTGTATTTTTCACTGGCTACGTCAAATATCTAAAATCAATCGCATATGCAACATTCCATTCATCTATTACAAGCTGTTTTTTCTTTCTTCTGTTTATTTTCTTGTATTTACAACGAAGTAAATATTTAATTGTACTGCATAAATTGAAAAATATACTTGTTCAAGAAGAACCGAAAGTCCTCAAATACGTCCAAAAACGTATTTTATTCGGGAATTTCGGGGAGACGCAAAATTGTACGAGATCTGAATTAGAAACTCTGAGGAAACTCTTTGGATTTCTAAATCTTCTATCTCTTTGCACTCTTAATGCCTTTCACGGGAATTGTTGGAAGGTTGTGAACAATCTCGTCAGGAGCCCTTTTCTTCGAACATCTTAAAAAGATCCTAGACATAGGATGTTGGAGGCTGCTGTATTGATGAAATACTTATGAAAAAATTAACATCTCTTATCGCGCGCAGCAATGTTTACAGTTGTATAAAATTGTACGTAAGATACAGTTGTATAAAATTGTACGTAAGATACAGTTGTATAAAAGTTATATGCAAGATGCAGTTGTATAAAAATGTATGCAGCATACAATTATTTGTATGTAACTACAGTTGTACGTAAGAAATAAAGGCAAAATACATTGTTTAAAAAATTAAATAACGTTCAAAATAAACAATGATAGTAAAAAGCATTAAAAATCATAGTATGGTAAAGGACTAATATTTAACTGAATTTTTGTACAGATGGGAAAGTCTGTTTGTTTTGAACAAGGAATTTGCCCTTCTAAACATGGAATAAGTTCTTTTTCTTTTGTTAGAAAAAAAGAACTTAAAAAGTTTCGTTCATTCGAATGGTATTTTTCAGCTAATTTCAAACAATCGCCTCTGCTGTGATGACTGCCCAGGATTGCTTCAAATGGAGGCGTTGAATAAAATCTCTTTATCTCTTAAAGGCTCGTTCTCACCGAGGCGTGAGGGCGTTTAAGCTTGAAGCGTTGACCCATCACTAGCCTCACCGTGTTCGCCTGAAACCGGTTTGAAACCCACCGCTTCGAGTTGACCCACTTTCAACTCGAAGCGGAACTTCACTAGGGAGTAAAGCGATTTCTGGCGTTTCGCTGTGAAGGGTCGAAAAAATTTTCTTCCCCGCCCCCTCGTCTCGGTGGGAACGAGCCTTTCCTGCACAAAATGGAAGATCCACGCGAAATACAGTTGGGATGCTGAAGGCTAACAAGGAAAAGGCATTTTCTGAAGCACCCTAGAGTATTTGTAACACTTAAAAAAAAATAAGAGTCCCCTGCAAAACACTCACCTGCTTGAATCCCTGGTAGATGAGCTTGATCTCCGACCTGGTGAAGTTTGTGAGCTTGCAGAGGGCGTTGATGCGCTGAGGTCGGTAGCGGGGGCAGGTTGTCGTACTCGTCGTACGACACGTCTGCAACACAAACAGAGAAACGCACGTTAATGATGATTTTTTTTTATATCCTTTCTACATTATCAAACAAAACCATAAAGAGATGAACTCGGGTCACATATCCTTTATTTCACTGCTTTCTTTCAGTTTTAAAATTGAATATTTGTTGTGAGCGGTCACCTGCTTGTGAGAGTCACATAAACAGCAAATTCAGTCTTTCGTTCTTCTTGATGAAAATGACACTCTCACCAAACTTGTTTATAATTAGTTTAAATTTATTAACAAAGAGCCACTTCGAAACCGAATTCTTAGAAATCTATGAGTTCAATTCACTTTATTGCCATGAAACGAACGGGTTTGAATTTTCATTTTGATGTTACATATTTGTCTTTAATTTTGTGAGAACTATCTAAATGAACTAATATCGATGAAAACAGATTTTTGATGTCCATTAAGTTACGAGTGAAAAGTTTTAATAGTAAATCATGAGAATGTATTAACACTTTTAAAACAATAAGAGTTATTCCCCACTAGAAGCATTTTTCGGACAATCCATGACTTGTTATTTTCACTGAGAAAATCTTAATGTTTTTTTAAATAACTTTTTCTATGTAAAACGGGTCAGTCGACACTTCCTCATTGCATTCTCGATTTTCATACATTCTGGGGTCCATTTGATTCCAACTTTCGAAATATCAACAAAAAAAAGTTAAGCAAATTTGGTTATTTCTCAATCATTCCATCTATCAACAGTCAATTATTCCGCTTAAAATATGTTCACAATCTTAGATACCAAAAATTTGTTCCCGCAACTCTTACAGTTGAAATAGTATGCCTAAATATTCCAGTGTATTCAAATGAAAAGAAATGTTTTCTTGTTTCTAATGCTGCATTCCACACCATTACTGAGGAAATGTTCTTTATACTGGATAAACATTTCACTACAATTTTCTGCAAACTTGGTATCAAATTGACAACTTCTGCATACGCGTATGTCAAACAAAGAAATGGTGTCACGCGAAAAAGACCAGCAGATGACGAATAATACGAATGAAAGCAGGGATTTTTGTTTTATGTCAGTACCACTGACAGCAGATTTTCTTGTCGTTTTTACGATTACAGTGTTTTTAAATCTTACCAGAATAAAATGCAAGGCATTATTACTTAATTTTTATCCACTCGTGTCTCCCTTTCATCTCATCGATTGTATGGGTGCCCTCTGTGAGGGCAACTGTTGAATGAGGGGGAAGACCGTTTACGATCTATTGATGCAACAGGATCTACTGGGAAATATCAACAGGATCTACTGGAAAAGGATCTGGTGCAAAATCCCTCCAATCCACGAATGGATCACGATTAGCGCTTCCCAAGCATATCAGTAGTTCTTTTAAAAGAAATAAATTAATAGTTTAAAAAAAAACACGCTTTAGAGTTAATCAAACTAAAAAAGTAAAATAATTGTTAACATAAGAATAAAATGGCTGACGAGAAAATGAATGTCACTGTTCGAAAAGCGTGGGGTGCTTTGTACGACATTTTTAAACTAACTCTGCATTTCGGAATGAAACTAGTGAAAAATTTTAATGATTGACATCGAGCACGCCACGCTTTTAGTACAATGACAATCATTTTCTCGTCTGTCATTTTATTCTCTTGTTAACAATTATTTTTTACTTTTTAATTTGATTAATTCTAAAAGCGTGCTTCTTTTAGTTTTTATAAACTATTAATTTATTTTTTACTTTTTAGTTTGATTAACTCTAAAAGCGTGTTTTAAACTATAATATTTAAATGAGATCCCGTTACCTAGGACTGGTTCCTACAATAATTTAAGTGCGAGTAAAACAAAGGCTAAATGCGAATAGGTCGAGCCAGCCAGGATTCGAACAGGAATCCCCTAATCCGTAGTCAGACGCATTATCCGTTGTGCCGCTGCCCCGTAGGTTTGAATGTCTGAAAGATGTCTGTAAATGTTTCTTTGCAGCTTAAGTACTGTATATGAGAAGAAACAGATCTCCAGGGGAAAATGATCACCGATCAAGATGACTTTTCAAAGGCGGTGTGTTTAATCACTAATCCTGGCGATCCTAATCATTATGAGATAATACGCTTATCAAAATATTTTAGTGTTGTCGGTCCTTGTTAAGTCTACAACGTTTAAATTAAATCGGATCGCTTAAAGTAGGGCAAAATCGAGTCCAAAGAGCCAGTTACATACATACAAACAAACATACAGGTGAAACTAATAAAAGCGTATTAAAAAGTTCAAAGTAATGCTCTCATTACAATACACTCAGTAAATATTAAGAAATCCTGGCAATAATTTCATTCTTATCTGAAATGAATACCAACAGTACTTAAGCACATGCTTTCTTCAGAAGAAGATAAGACCATCATTACATTATTTGCATTACCAAACATTATTTAACACACATTATTTATTTTCATGGATTCGTTCATATTCTTTATATTAATAAATAGAAGCTATGAAGAAATGTGTATCTTTTGAGCACGCATACTGTTAACTAAAATGAGTTGACATCCAGTTTTGAGAAAAAAAAATGAATGGTGACGTCAATCTTATCTTTCTCGAGTTTTTCTCTGAGAGAGCCATTCCGTGACCACGTGACTCCTCCACACGTGGGGAACGTTTAGAAAAGTGTCTCATCGGAAGATGGCTCCGTTTGCATCTGTTTGTAAAGGAGGCGCTCCAATTTCCTTAACAACCTCGGTGGAAGATCTCTCTCAGACTGTTCGTTTCGCTTCTCGCCTCCTTTTATCTAACGCGGCAGAGATAGAGAGAACGGAATTGCTCTTCTTCGGAAAAAGTGGTAGTTTACGAGTGGCAACTCGCATTATTCACAATGAAAAGGGAAAATTTTAGAAGACAAACGAAAAAGGCGATTTCCACTCAATATTTTTATTTCAGAATTTCTTACAGGACAAGACATGAGATACATACGAGATGCAATTAAAACATTAAAAAAAGAAAAATAATTGACCTCTTGAGTGTTTCTTGCAGCTTGCTCCTTTTCCCGCAATCTCCCTTCACCTTGCAAGCACTTTTGATACCTGGAGACACATTTTCTCAGGTTTCTGTACCTAAAATCCATAATAGAATAGAGCGCTGGCAATCGGGATTTGACAGTTTAGGCCAAATAACAATCCTCGCTTGACTTTTACTTTGCGATGAAAACTCGGCTACGTTTGGCAACACTCTCTGTTGATGGCTATGTGGCAGCTCTCTGCTGTTGCCGCGAAGGGAGGAAAAGGTATAATATCCCGTAACGATTTTCAAAACAAATGGTTCATTCAATTCCTACTATTAGTCCACACTCTCCCTATATATATTTATACATCTTGTTCAAATTTTCAATCGTTCATAAAATACTTTTTATCCATCCACTCAACTTCAAATACAGTTTTTTTAACTTGTAGTGGAGGACACTGGATGTTCATACAGTCTTTTCAAATATTAATTCATTCATTAAATTTAATGAATTAATTTTAGTTTTTTTATATTTAAGTTGCATGTATCTACCAATAGATGGCGCCAGATGTAAGAGGAAAATTTCAACTTTATTTATAAAGGACTATCTGCAATATATTGAAGAAAAAAAGTAGGGATTCACTTTAAAAATTTTATATTACTTTTTTTGGCTGTAAAGAAATGTAAATTTAATTTTTCTAAATATTAAGCATTTATATTCTAATATTTGGCATATTTCCATTAATATTCTAAATATTTGGCATTTATATTTATATTTATTAATAAATTTTGTGTAAAATTCTTTTCCCAAAATGATTAAAAATAAAATATTCATTTCTATAATATTATCAATAAATTCAAGTGTTGTAACTATCCTAGCTGATGATCGAACATAAACAAGATGCACAGTTTTCCTTCTGTTTACATTAACTAATTTTATTTCAAAAAATTTAAACTGATTGTGCTCCATATACATTGATATTTGTAAACCAGATATTTTTCAAGTCCATCTGCTCAATGGGTAAGACACTTTCAAGCCCCTATTCGAAATGGACATGGTTTTTTTAAGCCCATATTTGCAAAGGACATGGTTATTTCAGGCTACTCTTCTCAAATTTGTATGAGACTATCAAACCTATCTTTGGATTGGGTATGACATTTTAAAGATCATCTACAAAATAGGTATGACATTTTAAGGCCCATCTACGAAATAGATATGACATTTTAAGGACCCTCTTCGCAGGGATTTCAAAGCCTATCTTTGCAAAGAGTATATATTTTCAAACTCCTTTTCACAATGGAAATTGTTTTTTAAGCCCCTGTTTGCAAATGGCATGGCTATTTCAAGTCCCCCTTCTCAATTTGTATGATATTGTCAAACCCATCTTCGCAACGTGTATGGGATTTTCAAGCACATTTCACCTCTTTGTTGTGCTTCTGTAAAGTGGTCGTCGTTTGCAGATAGAGAACGACAGAACACACCCACTTGCAACTAAATCATTATTGGTTTATTACCATTTTGCATTTCAACGCTTACTACTTAAAAAAAAATTTACATTAATTAAACGAAGGACCTTTCTACTTCAGATTCTTTTCGGTATGTTCATTGAAACACAGACTGTGAAAAAAATAAATTATGCGTCAAAATAAGTCGACACATTATTCCTCTTTGTCTTTTGGGATAATGATTGAAGAAACTGCATTGCTCCGTTCCATCCATCTTATGTTCGAAGTGTTCCATTATGTTCGAAGTTCCGAGCGAATTGGAAGACCCCCTGTCCTTTCATTGGCGTTGCTCCAACAGTTCCGCTCATTAGCTTACGAACATTTAATTGCTGAAGAAGAAAAAACAGGAAACAGAACGACGAGATGGTAGAACTGTTACAAATATCAAGACTGAATAATTTTGTGAAGACAGCGAACTTAAAATACATGGAAAACCTGCAGGCATGTTTTGTCAGTTTTCCCGCGTTACCCTGCTCTATGAAGAAATAAACCAACTATCGACATTCTGTTTTTTTATTATTCTTTTTTTTCCGTATTAAATAAAAATGTGAAGGCAAACCTCAAAAATATGAAAAGAAATACAAACTTTTAAAAAGACAAATAATACCTTGTCAGAAAATCCGTTCACGTTGAAATATCGATTTCGTCCTCTTCTTCAACTTTTTTTTTTTTTTAAGAATGTCGTATTTTTTTTTTTTTTAATGTTTAGAAGTAGGAAAGAAAAAAATTTCCAAAAGGGTTTTTTTTTCTTGTCGGAAAAACTGAAATATTTCTTTCGAGCATGAATCTCATTAAATTGAAGAATCAGATCGAATCTTTCTGCATTCCATTCCGAATGAGTAAAAAAAAAGAGTATTTTAAATCTAATATCAATTCGTTATACGAGTACCAAAATTTGACTTCAAAATCTTTTTTTTTTTTGTAGCCTATTAATAAAACAGATATCTTAATTAATTACAAAAAGACCCGTGTCTTCCGAATCCGATTTTAAAACAGGAGAGCTTTATCGATAGCTTTGCAACAATGAGTTGAATGCAAGAATGTTTTCTTTTTATGTTACGCAAATGTGAACTAATTCTCGAAATGTAGTCTTACAGGGTGATTGGTCAAACATCTCTGACTGATGTTAAGTGGAGGAAATCCTAGCCTTTGATATCAAGAATAGTTCTATCAACGCTTGTGTGGAAAGTGGAAAGTGGACGGATTCAATGGAGCTGCGTAATAGGAATGAAATGTATTTTCAGAGAGATTTTAATTAAATTAAAAAAATTTCATAATTAAAATTTTAAATTATGTTCTATCGAAAGAAAAATGGAATACAAAAAATTTCGCATCATCTATTAAACTTATTAGCAGTAAAACTGCTTTGCGCCTCTTATGTCTGACTATAATTCCTAACAAGTAATCGATTTGTCCGTTTCCGCATTTATAACTGACGTTTATTTAACTACACACGTTGGTCGAGCTATATTCTAATACCATGTAGTTTACGAAGTAGTTTATTATTGAAGTAGTAACCATCATCATCAGTAGTAGTAACCATCAGTAGTAGTAAACATCAGTAGCAGTAACCATCAGTAGTAGATTCCTATTCATAATTCGCCGCTTTTCACCAAAATATAAGAAAGAAAAAAACTTATGAACATTTTAATTGAGCTAGGCAGTTGAATGTTTCCTTCTTTTCTCCTCGTGTGAAGCAGAATAGGTAGTTTTAGTTAAGAAGTCCCTAAGACGGCAGAGGGTGTAGTTGCCTTTTCTATTCTATAAAAAATTTATGTCACAGATAGGATAAAGTCCTCAAGGATATGAATGAATGAATGCCGCGTTTGGATATCGTGAGGAAGAAAAACAGACAGATCGATTGAATTTTAGTAAGTTTGTTTTGTTGAAAAAATATATTAATAATATTCTGACACAAGGGTTGTTATTTATTATCTGGAACTGTCTGCACTGGTGACGTGTGGTGCTGTCTGACATGTCCGGGATAGAGTTGGACATTTTTTTAACCTTTATTTACTCAAGACGTTTTGTCATACGGGCGCCATTTTTGTTATTTACAACAACTTGAAAATTTTATGTCCCTCAAAATATGGAATTAACCCGCGAATATTTTCGTGCTATGATTTACTACAATTTCATCATGGATTATCTCAACAACGGTGCATCAATCAACTCTTTTCAACTTTTGATGACGAGGTGCCATCTAAAAACACTGTCTAACAACAGTTGAGTGAATTTATTTGTGGCCATCGTTTGCTCACTGGTGAACTTAAAGACAGGTCTTCCAAAATCCATTGTTGTGGCAGAAAAACATGCATGCTGGGCGTGAAATGATAACGCAGGATCGTCCTGTGAAATATATCGTGAGATTGAAGTGACTTTTAAGCATAGATATGGCATGCAAAACATTTTCTATAACATTTAGATGAGAGAAAGATGTGTGCTTCCATATAATTCGACGATCGCACACAGCACAAGTTCCTGTTTGTTGATGCAAAGAATTGCTTGAACCTGCGTACAATATTTACACAGATGACGACTTGTGGATCTAAAAGCAATCGACCGTGAGGATCTACCAAAGTGAGTAGTGCAAAAAAGAAAATCTTTAAATAAAATCCATGTAGTATTCTAGAATTTGTGCTTGGACAATAAAAAAAAAAAAAAAATCAGATGGTTAATCAATTGATGTCCATATTAGCTACAAATGTAAGCAATAAAAGCAGTGTTAATATTATACACATAATAGATTTTTAAAAATTTTTAAAACTTCGGTTCAGCTAAAATATTTTAATTCATCTTCACAACGTCCTTCATCGGCCTGATGACCAATTAACTAGAACTTTGGCCTTTGGCACCATAAGCTTCAGGTTTGTGAGTGGTTCGGAATCCGCGTTAAACTATAGGTCCCAATCTAATTAACCCAAAGTGCGCACAAAATGATCCTTGAGCGACAAACCAAAACCAAATCAAAACGTCCTTCACTTACAAACGCAATTAATCTGCAAGAAAATGTAAGAAATTCGCGTTATACTGGTTTTTATTCGATAAAGTGCATTTATGCTGCGGCATCCAAAAATAGTTTCGCTATCCCCTGCTATGGATTCGATTCAAATTCTGTTGAAGTTCAAAATGGTTACTCAATCTATTTCGGTTAAATATTTAATCTTTGGAATTCTGTTTACTTTAATCGCGTTTAATTAGCGTTTTCTTGTGTAGTGTAAAGTTTTTTGTGAAGCATAGTTTTTTTATTATTTTTACATACTTTTTAACAGTCATTGCATCTTAAGTATTTGGTTTAGTTTTAGCTGTGGGTCGGATTTTTAAAGGACCTACTGTAGTGGAGAAAACAGAGGAGATATCGGATTGGCAGAAGTAGCAAGCAAGATAGGACAAGTAAGTGCATGATCTACTATTTTAAATTTCTAGCAGGATAGAAGAGTTAAGGCTGTAACTTTAACGGCTATCATTAAGTAATGCTAAATCAGGAATGTTTCAATAGCGGGTACTATTTTTTTTTCTTCTAGTATTTAGGTTTTAAAGAGGAATGGGGAAATTCGAGCATCCTTGCATCAGGATATGATATTTCTGATGTGCTTTTTAATTCTTGTATTTCCCTTTACGGATGCACCCAGGGCAGCGTTTAGAGTTAGAGGTTTGTAGTTGCTGGCACTTCGTACGTTTAAGCGATGATCCATTCACAACCCATATAAGTATGGCCTGAAGAAAAAAAAAAAAATTAAAACATATGAATTAGAAAATAAATTTTGATTGTCCTTTGACAGTGGGAACGTCTAATACCCCTAAAAATATAGGGTCTTAATTGATGTGGCCCGAATGCGTTTTGGAAGAACAGAGCCATAAAATTTTAAAATTGTATGCTCTATTGGAATGACTTCCAGTCCTTTTCTCATTGCTGTTGCACTTCACTCGTTCGTTATTTCTTCCTCCGCAGCCAGCATTCCATCGAATGCAGGTATGACACTTTAACAAAAATATATTCTATTCAAATCAAGCAATTGATCTTCTAATAAAAAGATTTTCACTGAGGTAGTGTTAGTGTGTGGATTTCTACTAATAGAACACCACATCAGGTTTTCAGCATTTCAAGTCGTCTCCGCCAATGATATGTTGAGCAAGATTAAAAAGCGTTCGACTCGGTTTCCACATAATTGCCATTTTCTGATTGCCTCGCACGACACACACGTGAGTCAGAATATTGACATTTGTAAGAAAAAAATATATCTTAATAGCAAAACTTTTAACAAAAATTAAATACTGACGTTTTCAATAAGTTCAATAGAAAATCAGAAAGTCAATCAGTGTAAAAAGACTAGAGACTTGTATCAATATAACTAAATTTAAAATACGGAATTAGTAAGATGGAACACAATGTATACACAATAGACTTATGAAAAGAAAATGGTTTTCAAATAAGGTAATATAATAAGAGGAAAAAGTCTAGTCTCAATTCTGAAAAGAAGAAGAAAAGGGAAAAGACTGACAGCCCTTGAGCGTGTTGTCCGCACATTTTTGAAGTGGATATGCTCCTTGGGTGTCCGAAAATCGTATAAAGTGCTAAAACACGTATTAAATGAATGCACCACCAAGCATCAAAATATTGATGTATATATATTTATACATAATTTTCGGTTTAATGACTTTCGGCATAACTTTCATAACTGCGGTCACAATGAGTGTATGGAACCTTCAAATCTGCTTATTCCTGTTCCATTTCTTTCTTATTTTTTTTTCAATTCCTTCTGTTAGCTCACACTTTCCCTATATATATATCTTGTTCAAATTTTCAATCGTTCATAAAATACTTTTTATTCATCCACTTCAGTTAAAATAGTTTTTTAAACTCGTAGTGGAGGGCACTGGATGTGAATACGGTAATTTAAAAATATTAATTCATTAATTTAATTTAATTAATTTATTTTATTTTTTTTAGATTTAAGTTGCATGTATCTACTAATAGATGGCGCCAGATGTTAGAGGAAAATGTCAATTTTATTTGTAAAGGACTTTTCTGCAATAGAGTGAAAAAAATGTAGGAATTGACTTAATTGATTTATATTATTTGTTTTTTATATATTGGGATAATTCTTCATTTATGTTATTCACGAAGGACCTGATTTGGTGATCTGCAACAAAATACAAAGCATTGAATGAAATATTTTTCTAATATTTAAATGTTCACTTTTTATGACATCAAAGTTGCAACAAGTTGTCTGTTTCAATTCTTTATTAAAATCTCTCAAAAGAATGTCCCATTAATTTTTTTGAATAAGATGGACTGATGAAGAGGCGGCGTGCTTAAAAAATATCAGCGGATACATCTCAAATGTAAAAATATGCGCCTCTGCTGGATTTTGAAATTCGGTGAGAGAATAAAAAATTACCGAATCGGTTAACGCAGTATGCTTATTTGAATTTCGAAATGTCCGAAATTAAGTATACAAAAAGAAAATGATTTCAAGCACTGTCATATTTGAAGGAAGGAACTGATTCGCGGCTGGCAATGTCGATCCAAATCCAGATTTGCAGACATCTAAATAACAGACTTTCTGCTGAGAACACGGAAGAGGCGGGTCGCCATGAAGCGATGTCGTTTCCTGTTCAATTAGCAGTGAACGCTTCTCGCTTCAGCATTCGCAAATCATCCACAGCTGGTGGGCGTGCGTCTCTCTTCTGAGACAGCCTGTTATTTTTGTTTCTCTCATTTCAGCTCCCCCATCCTTTCCAGAACAAACAAAAAACACATTCGTGTGGTCAGCTTGGTTATTTTGTTTTACATTTAACGGAAAGCTTTTAAAAATGTATCCTTTGATGTTTGGCGTCAATTTTTATATTGGTAGATCAGTAAAAAATATCATTGAGATGTATTAAGGAACCCGAATAGCCGGACATGAAAAGCTTCCTCTGAACTTCCAAACGCAATCCACGTCATTAGGTGAATCATATTCTTTTCTCCACGTCTAGGGCCATGTTGCCCCCTGCCAGTTACAGAGGGGAGGATGGAACATCGGTGGTCGTCATGTAGGCAATGAATAGCCCAACAACGTGCGTTGAGAAGGAGTGATTGTGGACACTTTTAAGTAGTCGTGGACACTTTTAAGGACATGTTTATGGACACTTTTAAGTGGTAGCAGACCAGCATGGGCGTGTAGTATGAGATAAAAACTGGGGAAAGCACCCACAGGGCAATTTGACTATTGATGATTTAAATATATTGTCTCAATCGCCATCCATTCTCCTTCTTTCTGAAAGCGGTGACCGCTACCACGCCTCAGCTTTCCCACTCATAAACTGAACAAGTTACTACCGGGCTACGAATGTGACAGCAACCCATCCAAAGGACATGTGGTAACTCTAGTTTCCGACGACGGAGAAATATCGTTAACACACAGAGTTCCCTCAACACACAGAGTTCCGCTTCCTCCACACTTCGGATTGGACTCGTGTATTTGCGAGCTATAGTTACAGTTGCAATTTCGTCATCTGTGAGATGATCCTGTCCTACTCTAGACTCTGGAACTGATGTACGAAAATATATTTGCATAATAAAAATTGTAAAGATAAAGGATATGGATGCAGTTGATCATTCAAATGAAACCAAGAAACGATTATTCGCATGCAGAAGTCATTAGAGGCTTCGAGGTTGCCCTTCGTTGTGTGGAGCAGTAAACAGATTTTTCATCAATGAACGTTGAACGTTGTAAATGTTGAGTCAAAACGTTGCAAGAAAGAGAGTTTCTGAGTAAAAAATAAATAATTATGAATCCTTTTTTTTCTCGCCGTCAAATCAAATAAGTATGATTCGTTTACAATAAATTTTTATTTACAGTTCGATATGAAGATTATTTTTTTTTTTTAATTTATTTATTTTTGTGCGTTTATTTTACTTATTTATTATTTATTGGTAAAGCAGATTATAAGAATAAATGAATGTATTCAAGTTTGGTATGGTAAGAGGCGCTGAGAGTGAATCTTCTACAATAGGAATTGGTTATGCTTGACTTGGATTACTATACAAAGAATCCTGTCAGACAACAACTAGCTACGATAATCTATGATGTGTGAGGATTTTTCGTATTGCACGAACTCTCCTTAAGCTTTCCGAGCTGCTTTTCATTTTTTTCTTGCAAATCAGAAACTTCTAGAAGAATTTACAAAATATTTTTCTTGTAGTTATGCACCAAAACTTTCCTTTTTTTTATTTATTGATGCAACGTGCTAAACAACCCTATGTTACTCTTATACAAGCATTTCATATAGTCGGATTAAAAATTAATTTATGGAATGCTCCATTTTCAATGTATTGCATAAACTTTGTGTTATACGCAAAATGCAATTATATATTACAAAAATTAAATACTTGTAGAATTCGTTTTGTGCTTTTTTGATGGCGAGTTTTTTATATAATTCTGTAATGAAAGTAATTGATATTGTAATGAATGTAGATGAAGATGAAATGTAAGCTGATTAGATGAAGTGTAAGCGGGAACAGCTTACACTTCATCTAACTGATAACACCAAGGTCTTCTTTTCTCATTCATACAACAAAGATATTTAGATGAAGTCCAAAAATAGTTATCTTTAAGTATGTATAAAAACAAAAATGTATAATAATAAAAGCATTTAGCCTTTAATCGTAATTCTCATTTTATTGTTTTTAATTGATTTACTTTTTACCAAATCCTCCAGAAAAATGTATTAAAACTGCAGGAATGCATGTTTAAGATCATTTCCAATGACGTAAGAATAAAAACAATCATCTAACACCAAATTAAATCTCCTATTTTGTATTCTGATTTTAACCAGTTGACTGATCTCTAAAACATATTCCATGTTTTGAAAAAGAAAAGGCTCGAGAAGCAGTTTAAACAAAAACAATGAGAGGAAAATTTAAAATCCGTTTCAGCGATGTATAGTGCTGCAGAAACTGCTTCCCATCACACTCAGAACGGATGCCCGTTCGAGATGGAATGGAATTAAAACGGCCTCCAAAACATTTCTATTTCACAAATAGCGATGATTACCCTCCCCATAAATCTTTCCTGTTTCGCATTTTCAAATCGCTACATCATTAGTTTCCATTGCACTAAAATTCTGCGTTTTTCCAGAGAGATTGCTTCCCGGAGAACCTGGCGGGAAGCCAACTCTCTTCCCGAACCAATAAATAAACAAATTGCCCTACCCCTACCCCCTGCACCACTTTCTCTCGGAGACTGAAAAAAATGCTCTGAATGCGCAGAGGAATGCGATTCACATTTGGATGGATACAAGTGTTGAAATTTTAATTGTATCAACTATTTATTCATTATGCGCTACAGCGCTTTTCAAAATGATTATCGGAGATATTTTAAGAAAACAATTAGAATTAATTAAAAATTCCAGATATTTCCAGCACGAAAAAGCTTTAATTTATTCCAAATGATGCAATAGTATTTATTAGATTTTCTATATTTCAAGCTTTGTATAATTTGAACAAGTAATATAAAAAAAATAATTTAAAAGTCAATTCCTACTTTTTTTCACTCTATTGCAGAAAGTTCTTTATAAATAATTTTCATTTAATTTTTTAAGTTTATCTGGCGCCATCTATTGGTAGATGCATGCAACTTAAATCTAAAAACCTAAAATTAATTCATTAAATTTAATGAATGAATTAATAATTGAAAAAAACTGTATTAACATCAAGTGTCCTCCACTACAAGTTCAAAAAAATGTATTTGAAGTTGAGTGGATGAATAAAAAGTATTTTATGAACGATTGAAAATTTGAACAAAATATATATAGGGAGAGTGTGAACTAATAGTAGGAATTGAAAAAATAAAAGCGATTCCAAGATTGTTGTCTTCAAAACTTACAATAAAATTGCCGGAATATATAACCGAAAAAAGCTTAAAGAATAGTTCGACCCACCCTATAGGATAGACCAGTGACAAGGAAGAAATTCTTTGTTAAAGAAGGCTTCACATTTCCTTTGCCGGAATCATGAAATGCTCTTTAGAATATTGGAAGTGTATTATTGGCAATGAAAGAATATCTAATCTATTTGGAGCAATCGGTTGCGTAGGGGTTGGGAGAAAATTGTAAGTAAAGTTTCATAAAACTGAAGGAATTATAATGAGAACACCTATCATTCTTCCTGAACAGGTGAATTCGAATTTATTGATGGCGTCATGGATTAATATAAGTTCATTATCACATTAGAAAAATTTAATGTCCTTAGTCAAAATTCCTGTTTAAATACCTCATCCTAAACATTTTAATAGGACACTAATTCTACTACCTAGCATGCTACCCTAATTTTTTGATTGTACAATTTATAAGAAGTCATTAAAATGCCCGCCTCGTCCACAGATTTAAGCTCATTAAAATATATTTGGTAAAAAATTTTTAAGCAAACAGCAATTTTTTTTTATTTGACATTTAGAGTGGAATTTATCCTGAATTTGATGTTGTCCTGGTAAAAACTACAGACTTTTAACCCCAGTTTTATGCCCATTAAAGCACATTTGGAAAAAATTTTATACAAACAGCGATCTTTTTTTTTGGCATTTAGAGTGGAATTCATCCTGAACTTGATGTTGTCCTGGTACATAGACTTTTAAACTGTTAAAAATAGGGTGACATTAATAACCCAAACTTTTAATAGCGAATCTCATGACAGAGGGGAATTTTTTTTTCAATTCAATTTTCTTTTCGTTTTGGAAAGGAAGCAACGGCAAGCCAGCAACATAAACAATTTCTAAAATAACTGTTTATTTGTATTCTATAAATACAAAATTCTAAATATAAACCTCAGGGCCTCAACATTTTTGAAGAAGGGGTGTGTTTAAAATCCATATAATTGCAAGCACACACTCTATACACATTTTCGAGAAATATGTCGTAGTTTAGTCAAATATTAGAGAAAAAATGCTATAAATATTAAAATGAAATGCAACATAAGTTTATGCACTCTTGTGTTTATAAGAAATATGAACCTGAAATGTCTTAGTGATTTCTTCAATGTTGGGTAAATATTTGAAAGGCAAACGCTCATTTTCACATCAATACATTGAAGATTTCCATTCTTTATACACTTCATTGTGGTGAGAAAATCCTAACGGGCAGAATATCTTAATTTTCATAAATAGGACGTGGAAAATTGTAGTAAAATTCTTCATTTAAAGAAGGTTTCAAGGAACAATTCCTTATTTTAATTCTCAATCCACGATCAGTGAATATAACTACTAGTTCTTTTTCTTTAGTGAATGTTAAATGATCAACTCCAGACAATGGAGTCTCATCGGCTGCAAAGGAAATTTTTATAACAATAAAAATCATATAGACGCTAAACTTTATAGAAAACCAATCGCGGAAATGGCCACTTCTAGTTTCTTGAAAATATGCTTTTTCACATTATCGCAGTTTGGCACTTTTACGTGAATAAAAAAAAAGAAAAAAAAAAGAAACCACAAAAGTTTCATGCTTATAATAAAAGCTGTCAAAAAAAAAGAGCAACTTTTATATCTGAACACATATTTCTCTGGAATACCGCAAAGGCACATCTGGAAATTTTCTAAGCCGCACAGTTTGAGAACAACTACCCTAATTTTATCGAAGCATTCCATACAAAGTCTAAAATTTTGATGGAAGTAAATTGTTTTTTGTAATAGAAAGACGCTTTGGGATTGTTTCAGTTTTTATAGCAAATAACATAAATGGTAAAAAATACAAATACAGTTTGTTTCCGAAATAAACTGCATTTGCCAAAAATTTGGCGGATACCAATAGGCAAAAATTTGTTGAATTTATTAAATTACGGGATTTGGCTTATATACGAATCTGCTCAACTTTTACTTTTCTATTAGACGGAAGTTTATATGTTTAGTAAATGTATATTTTATTTGTTTATCTAAGTTCTATTTGTTTAGTATACATATATTAGTTTAAGAAAAAAATTGAATGAAATAAGTTATTCGTTTCATGAAAATAAATTATTTTTTTATAGAAATGATTTACAGTGTTGGTGTGTTGCGTTCGCGCCAAAACGAAAAAGATGATGTTTGTCTAACGGAAAAATACGAATATGTACTAAAAATAAGAAAAAGCAAAGTTAATTGTCTTTTAATGGATTACTTTAATCTTTGTAAATTTTTTATATTAGTTTTTATGAGGATTTTGAATTGTGGGTAAAATTTTTAAAGCATTCTCGGTTAATACACGGATCAGCTTTTATTAGGAAGAACGATAACGATAATTAATGAATGACGCTTTTCAATTACACTCACTCATAATATATGCCTGTTTGCTTTGAAATTGCTAATTACGTTAGCGAATTCGTAACTTGGCATTTCCTGAATTTGATTTCAAATCAGACAAGGGTTATTCATTCAACAAGATTTCATTTTTTTTTCTCCACAGCGAAGAAGACTCTTGCATGCTTTTAAGATGAGATTCCTTTTCGTATATTTGCATCTGCACTATTATAACCGAAGTAATTCATTTTCGAAAATAATACTCGTTTATTGCAGATACAAATACTTCAATAATTAGGGGAAAAGAGCTATACTATTTTGCAATCTAAACTATTAGTTAAACAAATGCCTGAATTAAATGGATTCAAATAAAACATATGTACATCATACATTTATTTTAAAAGCACTTATTATTTTTTTTTAATTATACAAAAATTTACATAAATAAGGCTAACAAAGCCTTAAAAATATGCATGCAGCATATATATATTATATATAACTATTATTTGCAGGTTATAATAAATAACTAAAAATGAATTTTAAAAATTCAACTTATTTAAATTTTTTTAATTGCAAGTTCTATAGACAAGGTGGGTGAAATTCTTGACTTGTTTTGATGAAAAAGTACAAAGTTAGGCAGGCGAGACTTCAAAGAGAAGATTTCAAAGTTTTTTTCTACCTAATCTCTCTTGGGGACATTTTGGTCTTTGTGACATGTAAAAGATATGCTGAGCTTTAAAGTATCCTCTCCATCAGCATTTTTTATTTGCATATGTTTCAAATAAATAGATATTAATAGATAAATAGATAGATATAATAGTTTGTTATTTTAAGGTCATTTTATAACTGAAATATTAAATATAAGCACTTCATATTTTCTTATACTTGGATTAGTGAAAAAAATCGGGTTTTGATTTTTATTGAATCTTTTTCTTAAAAACGTATAAATATTTCACTTTTTTGTTTAATATTTTGCAGAATTGTGCAATGTCTTTCATCACGTTCCAATCCATGTACGTGTAGCGATAATCCATATAAATAAGATAATTTTAATCTTATTTATCTGGATAAACAAATTTTTTAATTTTTTTTTAATCCCTGCAAGCATACTAGGAATACTTTTTCCAATCCACATTTACATTTATGCGGATTGGAAAAAAAGTATTCTTAATATGCTTGAAAAGGCAGAATTATAAATCTGGATTTTAGATCATCTTGAGAAATTGAAACAGGGATTCGTAGCAGAAATAAAGAAAAACAAAAAAAAAAAAAAAATCTATGTAATACTTATCGATAATTATTTTAATAAACCTATTTCACTCGTATAAAACATATGTGCTGTTTTAATTTTATAAATGTTGTAATATCTTTTTTTTTCAATAATTTTTTTTTCTTCTTCGTTTATCATCCTGGGATTGATGCAAAAAAAAAGATATAATCTGTATTGTAGGGGTCTGGATTATGAATCTAATCGTTGACATCTGCTCATTTTATGGCATGGTTGTGATGGTTGTGACAGCAGGTGTAAAGTGCCTCTCATGGACAGTCTAACAGCTTGGTGGCATTTTCCCGGAGCTTTAAGTATTCCTGTGCGACTCTCAGATATGGAATCCTTAAAGTCCTCTTGAAAAGCGATGTCCTTTAAACTGTTTATGGCATATGTAACTCATGAAGTTCACGGACTATGAGTTACATATTATTATATTTAGAGTATTATATTTAGAGACTATTGAGTTGTGCCGATTTTCAGTAAAAAACAAATCCACTTTTCCATTCTATTTTGTAGACTAATGAGATATCTAGGATGCCCGAAAAGTACTGGGCATATTAAGAAATTATATTTTAAAAACTTGATTGAAATAAGATTTACCTACTAGCAATGTAGAAAGAACAATGATAGGCTCCGATGCGAGATTAGTTGCAAAGGTATGGGGTTTCGAATTTAAAGCTTTATTAATTATTAAACAAATCTTGTCATATGAGAGAACACGAGGGACCATCACGTCCTCCCAAAAAAAATGCAACCTAATAAATCACTAATAGATGTTGAAATCGCAAATATGTTTCGCTGGCTTTTCAGGTAAATACCCGAGTGGCGTCAGTTATAACAGCGGCGGTCCTCCCCGAGGTTTACAGTAATAATATCACTGTAACCAACATATAATAATTCAATTATATTAAATACTTGTTAGTGACAAAATATCATCCAGAAAATAATGCATTTTGTCACTTATTTTCATTATTTTGTTCCATTTTTACATAACTCGTGCCAGCGAAGTGTGGCATTTAGGAAGTATTTTTACCTCTACCGCCTCTGACGCACTTGCGTATATTCTATTAGGAAAGGCGTAAACATTACTTAGTAATCAGTACGATACACATCATAATGCTTTTTTATTATAGCTTTTCAATCTTGTTCATTATAAGTCGTTGTCTGGGAAAACCCCATTTATATAGCTGGGTAATTACTATCAACACGCGACAGGCAGTCAAATCATTTCATAATTAAAAACATTCCACACTTTATTCAACATATGCACTGAATCATGGATGTGTCAAAGTGCATGGAACCATCACGAGGGTGAGGTTTCTCCACAACGTGCAGCCTGCTTGAATAATGAGACGGTTGCCATGCTCTCTGCGGTGTGCCTTTTCTTCTGACGATCTGCGACGCGCTCGCTTTCATGTTTGGTTTGGAAACAAAGCCTCAATAAAGTGGCACGAATGCGATAAACCCGCCCTCGCATGAGAGCTGCACTTAAAAGTCTCGACTCCGGATAAAGCATCCCCGGGGGACAGGGGAAATAAAGGGAAGCCCTGCTGCGAAAACTCTTTTCAACGTGCTCGGTGCGGTGAGCAGATAAGAAAGCGCCTGCTCGCCTCTCAGAATATTAAGCAGGTAGCAAGAAGTTTCAAAAACCGCGAGATTTCCAAATGTTGCACAGATTTAAAACGAGTCACTTTGTATTCCTCGCCAACCTTTTTGTGGTGATATCCATCAGGGATAAACGGAAAGTTTATTCATCAAACTCAACCGATAGTAATTACATCAAAGAAACTGATGCAACGTGTTTACAATTCAAGTTTATTGTGACAAAAATCTATTTAAAAAATTATAAATCGCTTTTCTTATTAAAACGTATCACCCTTTTCCACAGTCTATAAGCGGTATAAGATTATATCAAACTTATAAGATTTAAAATAGATATTCTGAGAAAATAATAAAATATTTCTTTTCTTTTTCTTATTTACCATGTAGAATTTATCACGTTCCCTGAAAAAGCTGAATCTCGGTTGACAAAGTAAGTCGATATCCTAGACATTTTCTTCCGTGGAAGCATGCACCCATACATAATCCGCATTTACATTATTCTTAAATATAAGCCCAAATAAATGACTGAGGATTTCGATCCGCAGAAAAGCAAATGAAATAAATATATTTAAATTTAATATTGCCGCGAGTGCGAATAAATGTCAAAACAGCAAGTATTGAGCCAATAAATGTACAGAAATTTTTTACACTATGATAAACAGATTATAAAAGTGAATTATACATTGAATTTTTCTGTGCACTTTAAAAGTGTGGAAAATTCTAATTATAAATCATATTTTGTTACTGTTTCAAATTTTTTATTGTCTAATTCGAAGCTTAGCCGTGACGTGATAAGCTAGTGTGCAGCAAGGTTGATGTTCAAATCCGCAGAAGGCATCTGTTGAAGTCACTAGTTTCAGAAGCGGGAGATAAGGCTGTTGTGACAGTTTGTATTAATGTCTTCTCACGTGTTATCCTGCCTAGTTGAAGTTCGTAAAGGGTTTCGCCCATACAATGCAGGTATTCAGTGATTCCTAAAACTTCTCCTGGAAAGCAAAACTTTGTAATACGGGATCCATTGTTGTTGTTATCGTGTCCATGGATTTAAAATAACATTATTAAAAAGTTAGATCAAGTCAAAAGTCTTCACATTGGCGGCCGCTAGCAACGGCGCCGCTTCACTCTACAGGACTTCTCTTAAGTTGGCCTCGATTGCGCCCCACCCAAATGCAAAACATGGAGAGTGAGTGC
The DNA here is from genome assembly GCA_021605095.1 of Caerostris extrusa. Lineage (NCBI taxonomy): Eukaryota > Metazoa > Arthropoda > Arachnida > Araneae > Araneidae > Caerostris > Caerostris extrusa. Next base: position 58,896 of record BPLR01011148.1, on the reverse strand, counting down.
TAGAATGTCCTTAGGTGTTAGGAAAGCGTTGGGGGCAATTTCTGCAGGGGATGTATTCCCTGGTCTTGTCTGGGAGAATCTTCATCCATCTGTAGTGATGAGTTTCCGAGTCTGCTAATAACTGATATCAACTTCCTAGGGCAGTTGAAATCCGTGATGAGCGGCTTCTTAAAGTTATGAGGAATGAGTCGGCTTTTTCGCAACTGCTTTAGCATCTGCAAGTGTGATGGTAGTCCTGGGTATGGGATTCATTGATGTGCAGAAGAAAGAAAACTAGTTATCGCTTTGTTTTGCAGTGAAAGATTTTTTTTTTTTTTTACTCTTAAATATAATAAAATTAAACAGTGTACTATGCTACACCAGTTATTGAACTAGCTAGTTTTTATTGCCAAAACGTAAAACAAAAGGAACAAAAAAATTAAATCTAGGTTCATTATTAGAAGTTAATTTAATATTAGAGCAGGAAGTTCTGTGATTGCCACACTCCTTACAAATATGAGAATCGTCTGTTGCGTATTGTATTCAAAAAGAATAATTAATCTTTTAAAAGTTTTTTTTAAGCTACTTATTGTTTAATTAGTAAATAATCCATACACAAAGAATCAAAGAACATTCTTTTTTACTTTTTAAACCAGGAATATTTAAACTTTAGTATACGGATTTGAGTTTGTTAATTAAAATTTCATACATGTATGAAATTTTTAGCAAAATGAGTCATAAATTTCTTTCAAGAAAATTAGAATTTTTTTAATAAACTCTTAAATAATTTTTTTTTTTCTCTGCAGAATATCACAAAGTTACATAGCGAATTAAAGATCTTGATTGGCTATTACAGCAGCGTTATTTTCTACCCGCTCCCCACCCGAAGAAATGCCTGGCGAACCAAATGTTTTTCTATTGACTATGATGTCAAAGATACAGCAGTGGATATTTGTTTTGGAGAACTCCGAATTTTCCCAGATATCATCACGCCATCTCAGATCTGAAATTTTTTAAAGATCATCACTGGGTCATCATAGAGAACTTCGCAGATTTAAAACTTTTCCCAGAGTACATCTCAAATTTGAACATTTTTGCAGAAATCATCACTGAATCATCTGAAAATTTTCACATAGATCCTCACAGGTTTGAAATTTTCACACAGATCATCACTAGATCATCACACATCTGAAAGGTTTCACGTCAATCGTCACTGGAATAGATGCTCTCATGTGGCTTAGAATGGAATATGCTTTTTGTTTTATCTTTAGCTACTTCCTCACATCTTAATATTTAATCATTGATGTCAAATATCATAACATTATACAACAATATCAACATTTACTTAACAAAATCACTTACGAAACTCTTTTTTTTTTGTAGACAGAAACGATTAACGCTCAACAGAATTCATCGGTGGATTATCAGCCGAAGAGAAGATTCCCGCAGCGGCGAAACATCATTTCACTTCGAAACACTTAATAAAGTTCCGCTCGAATGCAGAAGCATAGAGAGGAAATATTTCGTCACTCGTGAAGAAAATTCTGTTCTGTTCCCCATCATCACTCTAATCAGAGCCAGAGGAAACTCATTGGTCCTCTTCCCTCCTCTCCCTCCTCATAAAAAATAATTCTTAACACATTTCAATGTTTTATTCATAAAACACTGCGAAAAAAATTACTATAAAACTCTTTTCATAACTATAAATTTACTTTCCAAACTTTTACGGAACATAATTTGGATATAATGTCATCCACATTTATAGTATTGCATACATTATAGCTGTCACTGAGACATGGATCAGCAGTTCTTGTGACGCTGTTGAGAGTAAATATTTTTTATATAATTTTTACATTTTAAACTGATTACTAATCATGAAACAATAAAATCATTTTTATAAATATCAGTGAGAATATCGTGCATTTTAGAGGCCTAATTCACTTGAAAATAAAATTCTCCACCCAGTTTCTTTGTTAATCAAATTAATTCGCACATCATTTTGTTTCTTAATCAGCTCCATTAATTTTTTTTTATATTTGAAAAATATTCGAGCCTTTTTGAATTTCGCGGAAGTTTAAAGTATCCCTTCTTTTGCAGAAATAATAAATCTAATTGAATTAATTAAAGTTCACGTAACAAAAAAAGCATTCTTAATTATTGGCGTCCCTCTTGTATCGGAAGTTCTGCTTCTAAATTATAATAAAATTTCTGTTTTCGCTAAAGATATATTGATCCAAACGTCCCAAATAAAACTTTTCTTTTATTTAATGTTACATTTCTGTATGAGTGGATTTATTAGGATACAGAAGGAAATCTGCATCTTCACTATTACAAACATTTCCTGAAGTTTGGAACGAAAGTACAAAGTGAAAACAAAACCCCAGTTAGTTTCTTTGTTATTCGTTTACTAGTAATTTATTGGAACCAATAATATTGTTACTTACATAACTAAAATTGCAATTATTTATTTCGTATGTAGCATAACTTATTTACAATTATCTTTATTTCCAATCATAACATTCACCGTTTTCCATAAACAATAGCGCAATAATAAGGAAATGTCATAACCGATTGAAATTTGCAAACTGAAAGCAAAAGGATCGTATTATTGCAGGATATGCAGTGACCAGTAACTCGTAGGGCCACTTCTGGCTTGAATTCCTGCGCAGTTGGATACAAATGGTTTCTGGATATATCCACAATTAATGGAACCGATTCAACCAAACTTCTATATTGGCCTTCTTATTCTTCTTACTGATCCCCGCCATCCTGATTGATGGGCTGTCATGGCAATCATTACTAGACTGTGGTACGCAATGGCACTCCAAGCCAAGTGTGCATTGAGGGTGTCTTGAGCAAGGCCACCATGCATGAGAACACTCAATACCTCCTTACAGTATTGTTAAAACAGAGATGAGTCACCTTTCTTTATCATCCCAATGATCCTTTCTTTTTAAACAATGACAAGCTGCTGGTAATTATTTCGATATAGGCACAAAAGATATTTTTCATGATAAATTGTCCCTTTGCAAACAGAAAAACTTCATACACAGTACTTTACAGGGCTACTATTTATGAGCTAGAGGGGACGCACATTAAAGCCTTCTACACCCTTTTACACAATACTCCATTATTCTGCAATTCCAATTGTTTACCTATTACTTGACATAATTCTTCATGCCAATTTCTTAATCGTAAGATAACTCCTTCTTGATGTATGGCCGAATTAGCTGTGGTGCTGCTGGCTTCGCAAAAAGAGGGGTGACATACATCGATGCATCGTGAAATACATGATCAGTCATGATTACTGATTACAGTCATTTACAAAATAGTAGATGGACCTACTAAACTCCACAGCCTGTCCATATCGCAACTACCAGTAGAGCTCAAAGCGCATTTTAATCCAAAATACATCATACAATAGAAAACACAACTACCTAAATATCAGAAAGTTCTGTGTGTGTGTTTTTCCCCCTTCATCATATAAGTGGTCTGATGGCCAATTGGCTAGCAGTCTGACCTTCAGTACTACAGACTTCCATTTTGAATCCTGGAAGTGGCTTGAATTTGGTTCGGAATTCCCGTTAAATTGTAGGTCCCGTTGTAATTAGCCAAAAGTATGCAAAAAATGAGCGAAAAGCGACAAGTGATACGAAGATAAAATGATATAAGGGAGGAACTAAACATAAGCATTTTTAATGATTTCTTGTGTGGCCTAAGAACATCGAACTTTTGACTCCTTCATAACGGGAACCTCTACATTTTTGGGTGTACAAGTCATTAGTGCTAGAGCCGTTTTAAATGTGTTCGTGGTCACCAGACATCTCGTCTCCTCTAAATGAGTATCGGCCTGATGGCCAATTGACAAGCGCTCTGATCTTTGGTACTGCAGGCATCAGGTTCGAATGCTGACGTTGGAATGGATGTTTGTAAGGGTTCGGAATCCACGTTAAATTGTAGGTCCCAGTCTGCTTAGTCCTCGTGTATGCAAGATGACCGCAGAGCGACACACCAAACCAAACCTCTAAACGAGTCGATGAGCTTTTCATCCTGAAAATTAAGTATGATCATCTCCAGCACATCCATAAGGACTACCGAATCCCTCAAACAGAACTCCAAGGAGGCTAAATTACAGGCGCATGTTATAAATGGTATTGTTCGATTTCGCTGCAGGAAGTCCTTAAAGCAATGCTTGTACCTCCACACCGGCTTACTATTGCTTTTATTTGCAGAAGGGATGTGTTAGGGAAGAGCCGCTGATCCCCTGTCTGGTTCTCCCGAAGTAGGTCAGGTATTCTCTGCACATTCTCAGCAGAAAATTATTTAGTGCATCAAGAACAAAGCTCTGCCCCCTTCCACGGAGAAGCAATCTTCCCGGAGAAGGAGGCATCCTCCCCGAGGCACTGGAGGCGGGCCATCTTGGCACTCCTCCAGGTGAGGGGGCCTTTACTCCGTGATCGCCCAGACAGGCTCGATGAATGTTACCAGAGGCCCTCGCTGCTTTGCGAAACCTGGATATTGCTTAACACCGATTCCACCAAAAATAAATATTTCCTCAAAGATCCTATGCCCGCTGCAATCATTTAGACAATAGAATTGCTGTTGATTTCAATTTCATCTATCACTGATTGTCTGTAGCGAATCCAGCATATATCGAGATGCACTGCGTGGAGGAGGCTGCTGCACTTACATTTATCATACACTCATCATATATATATATATATATAAATATACTACTGTGCCCAAAAAGTAAGACCAGTTATTTTTTTTCAAAAACTCTTTATTTATTCTTCTAAATTTATTTCATCGCTTTCGAAGGAATCCCCTCCGGACAGGGATGTCCTACAAAGCATGCGTCGATTCAAGTTGAATCTCTTCAATCGACTCAAAACGGTGGAGCCGGAGTGGTCTTTTGAGTTTAGGGAATAGCCAGAAGTCGCACGGGGTGAATAGGTGGTTGTGGAACGGTATGGGTTTCCATTTTGGCGAAAAAGTCACGAAGAATCAATGCAGTGTGAGCTGGCGCATTCGGTGTTTTCCGTTGAAATTGAAATTACCATTGAAATTTGACGCATTTGAGGCCCAAAAGGGAATGGAGCGATCCATTTGCAATTCCAACATCATCAGCAAGGTCTCTAATTGTAAACAGACGGTTTGCAAGCACCAACTCTTTAATTTTTGGACACGAGCTCCGTCAGTTGAGGTGGATGGTCGACCAGCGGGCGAGCGTTCTTCTACGCGTTCTCTGCCTTTGAACAGTTTATACCACTTGTAAACATTTCTTTCCGATATAGGAATGCTCACCGAATACCTTCTGCAACATTCTATACGTTTCCGCGAACAAATCTTCTTTGCCTAATTAGTTCAGACATTTCAAAAATCGCCGGCATCAGTTCATAAAAGCCAAGCGTAACTCAAACGCTAATGAATATTTTGACGTGAAATTTCACACAAATGTCAAGGACAGTGCCAGCAACCTAAAAAAAAAAAATTGAAATTCCATAAGCCTGGGAATTTTTAATTGAAAATTGTTCTTACTCTTTGGACACAATGGAGGGGGGTAGCATCCTTCTCCTCGAGTTTAATGTAAGAGCATTTCGAACAACGTATTTATCATGCTCAATCCCGACATTGAATTGCTGCCCGACAATCCAGAAGAAACTCGCTGTTCGACTTCACTTGTCAGATTTCAATTAGTCTGTCTGAATCTGGAACCACAGTGTGGCCAGATGTAAAATATCATAGGAAAAAATTCCCAATTATGTTGCTAAGATTATTATGTTTCAAAACTAAAAATTCATAGAAGATGTTACATAGTTTTTGAGTAGCACCATTTGAAATATAATAACAACGCAATGGCAACAACGAATTATACTGAATAGATTCTTTTAAACTTCATCAATTGTAGGTCTGCTTTCTTTCGATCTCACAATGCATTGAGTCGAACAAATTCACAGAATAAAAGCGATAATTACGAAGCTAAAGTAGGTGTACTTACTAAACATGCGCTAAAACTGAGTGGCAGTTTTAACCATTCGATTTATCCATTTAAATTATTCTAAATTGTATGACGTTCCCCACAATGGAAAAATATTCATTTAAATAAACAAAAGCAGATATTCAATACAACAAGCTGTTGCGGTTGTAGGACACAAGCCTCGCGGAATAAGCTATTCCACAGTGGCCAGCCAGCCGCGTGTTCTTCAATTCAATTTTTTTTTTATCTGCATCGTAGACACAATCGTGCATGTTGTATAGACTGCTTCTCTTTCGCCGCTGTTGCAATGTACTTATATTATGTCACGTAATTTAACTTACTAATTGTTTAATATTATAAATAATGCATTTTAAGTTAAAGGAATTCACTCGTATATATTTCATCGCATGCAATACATTAAATCCAAATGTTACCAGCAATAAAATAAACGGAAAACAAAACAATTTAAAAAATTAACCCATGTGATGTGGGGTTATGTTGTCAATGGATCGGCTGCCATTTTTCTGCATGTTTCGGTGGCACTTTTTCTCTGTCCTTTAGAATTTTGATCACATTTTGTTATCGAACATAATCAGTTTACTTTTTACTGAAAAATTTGCAAAAAAGCAAATGAAAAGACACCCGTGCAGTGCTCCAGAAAAGCTTTCGCATAAATTAAACCAAAATCAGTCATATAAAGGTTTTCACATACGATTTAGTCTCACATGAAGTCTCCTTTTACATTCGTTTCAATCGTAATTCTGAATTTTTTCAAATTACATTCAGCAAAATCGTCTTATTGAAATATTGAATCACTTTTATCCAGTCTAAATTAAAAGAATGAATTCATATCGTTAGAATATCTCCATGACAAGTATACACTGTTCGAAATTTCCAAATGAATTATTAAGTTGCACTTTGAAAAATTAATCAAACAGCTAATTTAAGTGATTCACGTGGGGTTTTTTCTGTTCTTAAAATTTATAAAATGCATTCTATGTAAGTCAATATCACATCTCGATCTGCCATTTGTTTCATCCCAGGAGATGAGATGAAATAAATAATGAATCGAAAAGATAATCACAAATCCAAAATAAACACAAAGCACGAAGCAGAATGGCAAGAAAAATGTAGAATACCTGCAAGTTCGATCAATAATAATTAAGTTTAATAATTCGATCAACAGTGTATTCAGGTCGGACAGGAAAGAGATTCCCTATTAGTTTAAACAACGGAGAAGTTTGAATTTCATCTTCCAAAAACAGGACAAAATGTTTTTAGAACGGCGAATACATAATGTTTCAGGGGCAATAGCTTAGTTCGTTTTAAGCGAGACGCATCGAGCCACTTTCACGAAACTGGACACCTCGGAAATACCAGCTGTTATGAAATACTTCCATTCGAAAGATTTTAAGCCACATCAAATCAAAGATTCCTGTCCATCATTTTCAACAATAAAACAGTGGGTTCCTGAATTTAAAAAAGGTCATAACGAGCACTCAAGGCGAATCTCATTTCGAACGCCCTACTGAGGTGACGACCCTCGAAATTCTAAAAAAGATTCTTAAAATTGTGCTGGAAGATTGTAGATTAAAACTGACTGAGATGGATGAAACTGCTCCGTGACAACCAAACACGTCGGTCCTATTTTTATATGACATTTTGGGAGAGTAGTAGCTGTGATGTTTGTTAAAATTCGATAGGAAAGCTATTTCAACTGAGAACGCTATAAGCTTTTCCCTCACTGTGGATCTACTGCAATTAAACACCAGTCAGAACAATGGGCGGAGACTAATGAACCAACTGCAGAAGCCAACAATGTTAAGGGATGCAAAACTATCAATGATAAATACTACGCAAACTTCCTGGAGTTCTAATTGAAAGACGAAGTTAAATTAAAGTGAACAAACTTATCTAACGACAAAAAAAAAAAAGAATGTTTTTCACCGTGACAATGCTCCAGCATTTGTCAGTCGTAGAAATGATTACAATCAACGAATTCACGTTCGAATTGCTTACTCGGCCACCACATTTGCCAGATTTAGCACCTAGCGATTACCACCTATTTCTTAAACCTTAAATAGGTTTGGTGGACAACGATTTCTCCAGCAACATAGAGGTTATTCATGCTGTAAATGGGTATTTTTGAAAATTGTTTGTAAAAATAGCATGATTAAATGAGCACCGATTTTGAAACGCGTATTAATCTTTATGGAAATCATGTTGAAAATAAAGACAAAACCTTTTTTAATTTGTTTTTTTTTCTTTATCAGGCCAGAAACGTATCCGCCCTTACTCCTACCAAGGTATTTGAACCAACATTCAATGGAACAAAGAAATTCACTGTGATAGGAGATGAAAAAAAATTGTTATTTCCTCTTTTTAAAAAAAATCTAACATTTTTCCCATTACAAACGCTTTTGGGCAAAAATGTAAGAATTGTATTTTTAATGCACTCGAACCAATAAAAACACTCGTATCTATAAAAAAGGTCATGCGGAAGGTTTTATACAATAAAAAAAGTTCGCAGTCGTTAACCACAGCTTCAGAAAATATATAATATTTAATACCAAAACTTGTTTGAAATAAAAAATCTCCTTTTATGAAGAGATATTTTTCTTCTTTTTGTCTGCTACAGTGGGGAAAAAATGTTAGAAAATATTCGGAAAGCATTTTCTTTTTTTTTTTTGCTTCAAATGATTGGAGAGTAACATTGACTGAAACTCAGATTAACAGAAAAAAAAAAGCTTCCTATTCTATTGAAAAATAATTTTGAAACAGAAAATACACCATTGTAAAAGTAAACAATAATTACAATAATCTATTATTTTGCATTATATTTTACATAAAAATCTGCTTACATTTGTTTCGCCTATTTTTGCTGTTCGATGTCGTCTTAATGCTGCTGATGCATTTCACAAGAACCAGCTGTAGTTGGTGAGGGAACACACATCAAAAAATGATAAACTCAATATTCAGAAGTGACTTACTAGAGCAAAATTTCAGGAATGAGACTAGAACAGAATATTATAATTACTAGAACAGGATAAAGACTCCAGTTGCCTATACTTGTTATAAAGGAACCTCAAGTTTTGATATCAATCCATTCTAAAACAAGGATTCTATGGCATTTTGAGGTTGTTAAAACAATTATTAGAATTTGACTAAAGTAATCTTTGGTTCGGATAAATCCAAAGTTGCATTCCTGCTCGTGCTTTGGTTCAGCTTGTGGTAAGCATTTCGAGTAAGCTATTTCAACAAAACTGTGGAGATTTTCAAGAAAAAAACCTCCTGTATTTAATAACGCTTTGAAAAAAATTTCAAAAATATCAAAAATAACCACCACCATTTTGGTTTTTTTAGTAAATTTTCATTTTAGAAAAACTAATTTGCTCACTTTTGCCTCTATTGGTTTTTATTGACTATATTATACTAGATCCAAGCTGTTTCTGCTGTTGTCTGCGATTTAAAATAAAAAGAAGCCTCTTATAATAGAAGATAAAATATTATTTTATCTTCTATTATAAGTATTATACATTCATGTCCAAATTTATCTCCACATACCCCAAAATAATGATATTGGAGGAAATATCCAATCTATTTCTTTCTTTCTTGAAATGATTATATCGGTGCCTAACGTAATACATTTAATCATTTAATACTTTTATTATTTTTAACCATTAAATATAAAGCATGATATATATATAGTCGAAAATCGAATAAAAAAATATTCACTTTTGGGATTCGAGAATTTCTTTTTATACAACAGTTGTTTTTCTTCTTAAAAGCGTAAAGATAAGTTTTTTGTCAACGCTTTATCCTTTTGTTGTTCTTTCAGATCTCACGCGACATCAAAGGAAATGGACCAGAGAGAACAAATCTTTGGCAACAAAAATAAAGTCGCGTTATCGGAAAGAGAGTTAGGGGAAGCCGCGGTAGTTTGCTTTGAATAGCTATCACAAAGCGTGAGATATATTCCAAGCGCAGGTTTCTTGCAAACAGACATAAATTTCATTTAAGTTTCTTACTTGTGTGAATTTAGGGCAAAAATTCGATGCTAAATTCAATTTTAGAAATTCTTTTCATTCAAAAAAGTTTTTCTATATACTATTGTGTCCAAAAAGTAAGACCAGTTTTCAATTTAAATTTCCTGGGCATATGGTATTTCAATTTTTTTTTTTTTAGGTTGCTGGCACTGTCCTTGACATCTGTGTGAAATTTGACATCAAAATATTCGTTAGTGTTTGAGTTACTCTTGGTTTCATAAGATGCTAAAACTGATTCCGGCGATTTTTGAAAATTCTCTTCAATCTACTCAAAACGGTGTCCCTGAAGAGTTCTTTTGAGTTTAGGGAATAGTCGGAAGTCGCACGGTATGAATACGAACGATATGGGTTTCATTTTCGGCGGAAAAGTCACGAAGAATCAATGCAGTGTGAACTGGCGTATTCGCTGTTTTCGGCACCCATCGAGATTTGACGCGTTTGAGGCCTAAGACATTTAAAATAGAATTTTTTTAAAATTCCAACATCAGCAGCAAGGTCTCTAATTGTAAACGGATGCTTTGCAAGCACCCAATCTTTAATTTTTTGGGCGTGAGCTTCGTCGGTTGAGGTGGAGGGTCTACCAAAGGACTCTTCGTCTTCAACGCGTTCTCTGCCTTCTTTGAACCGCTCATACTACTTCTAACCAATTCTTTCCTATACAGGAATGCTCACCGAATTCCTTCTGAACCATTCTATACGTTTCCGCAAACAAAATGTAATGCAAGTTCTTGCTCAATTAATTCAGAAATTTCAAAAATCAGTGGAATCAGTTTTAGCATCTCGCAAAACCAAGCGTCACTCAAGCATTAATGAATACTTTGACAATTTCACACAGATGTCAAGGGCAGTGCCAACTACCTAAAAAAGAAAAAAAAAAAAATTGAAATACCATATGCCCGGGAAATTTAAATTGAAAACTGGTCTTACTTTTTGGACACAGTAGTAAGTTATTGTAAAGTTCTACGCTCAATAGCGTTTTGCATTCATTTGACATGTGAATGTTACTACCTCCAAATACATGGAAAAACAATTTTGTCAAACACCTTTTTAAATAATTTGACCACTTCACAATGTAGTTTAGCAATGCAGCAATGGATGCTGACCGGCAATTTCACTACCGAATCAACAACAACAACCCCCTCAGAGAGATTTTTATCACACATAAACAACAACCAGATTCCCATACCAACTGTTTGTGTCCACTCGTGGCTCAATGGTCTCGTCTTGCCAGTGAGCAGATTCGAATATGCTAGCGGCATCCGTTGCAGTCATTGTTTTGAAAAAAAGACGACTCGATGGCATGTAAAGCAACTACAACACAACTAGTTTGTGTTTTTCGGCTATTCTTCCATATGTCACACAAGTACCAGACCGTTATTCCTAATTGTTCCTAGAGAGGAAAACTGCTTTCCATGACCACACTTACGCAACCTTTAACAGAACATGCTATTCTTCCACAACGCCAATATTTTTTTTTTTTTGGTTCTAATGCAGCTGGTAAACACTTAGACACTTGTCTTGGATGCCTTAAGGCAAGCGCTGTACAGACGTTACTCCCTTTGCATTACCCAGGGCGCATGTAACTTGAAGATATGCCACGGACGCGGAGTAACAATGCCCCCGCAACGCTCTACGATACTATTAGTACCGGGACCTACGGTTTAAAGTGGATTCCGAACCACTACAAACACCCAAGGCAAAGCCGGGACTCGAACCCGAAACCTGTGGTACCGAGCGCCAGAGCGCTAGCCACTTGGCCATTCAGGCCCCACACCACCAATATAACATACCCTATTCGCCTACCTACATAATTGCAAAATTTGTCATCTCCTTTGTCCATTGTTTGTCCCTTTCTGTCATGGGCAATGACATTTTCCATTGAATGTAAGCATTCACAACGCATGGATGCCTTATTAATTTACAAGGCCTCTTAGATCTTATTAGTGTCAAGATCTTATTAATTTCCATCGTAACAGTAACCTGGCGTGAAAGCTCCTTATAACCGTATTGTTATCTACCGTAACCGTAACTCTTTGGATCGAAGCAATAGAAAGAAAATCATTTATAAGTATTCTTGATGAGGGTTTTGTGAAGGTTTTTCACGATGTGTATTTAGTAAGGCTTATAAAAAGGAGTTTCGTGCCAAGTGGATGCCCGCAGAAATCGTTACAGAATTAAAAATCATTCAAAATTCATTGGTTTGGTGCCCCACATGCTTAAATGATACCCGTTTACAATTTACATGTAACATTACTGTCTATAATGATACAATGTAACATTATTAACAAATGCATATGCAACATTTAATGTATGCAGATTAATACAAAGATGGCCCACATATCACAGCGTAGAGGAAGATGAAATAAAACTTGGCAAACCACATGGATGTGACTGTATTGCATAGTAATTTTTGTTGGAGTACAATTTTCGGTGGAAAGGACTTTTATAACCGATTTCGTTTTGAATTAAAATAAAGAAGTGGGCACACTTTGGTGAAAGACAGCAGTCAACTGGAGTCGAGTCCAATGAGAGAAAGAGAGATTTCTGGGAAAAGGAGTAGACAGTTTGCAATCACGATGTCTTGGATTTTTTAAAAATAATATCTAAGTTTTTAATGTACTTTTGAATGTATTCATTACGTGTCAGTTACCATGAGGCCGATTCACACGAACTAGAACTTTGCTTAATTTTTTCACGACACAATAGATTGAATTACTATATTGAAAATATTTCTCGCATGACTCAGAAATGCTCATTACCGATTCAGCAAAGAGAAATGTAGAATGCAATGGTTCATCTCAGAATGAAAAACAAGTAATATAAAAAAAAAAAAAAAAAAAAAAAAAAAAAAATTAAGTCAATTCCTATTTTTTTTTTCACTCGATTGCAGAAAGTCCTTCATAAATAATTTTCATTCATTTTTTTAAGTTTATCTGGCGCCCTCTATGGGTAGATACATGCAACTTAAATCTAAAAAGAAACTAAAATGAATTGATTAAATTTAATGAGTGAATAAATATTTGAAGAAATCATATTAACATCCAGTGTCATCCACCTACAAAAAACATGTATTTGAACTTGAGTGGACGAATAAGAAGTATTTTATGAAAACGATTGAAAATTCGAACAAGATATATATAGAGAGTGTGAGCTAATAGAAGGAATTGAAAAAATGGACCTATTCATTTGAGCGTATTCGTTTAAAAAGAAATTCAGACAGGCCAACAGACGTTTCATGCTACGTAGAATTAGAGGTAAGAAGGAAAGCGCGACGATAACAAGGGCGGATTAAGCACATGATAGTCATCCATTTTTATTCGTTTCCTACTTCCCGCGCAATTCTGTCACTGACTCCTAATAAAACAGAAGGCACTTCGAGTGCACTTTTCTCCGCGAAACGCGTTTGAAGCGCCACTGCACCGCCCCCACCCCCTCAACAAGAGGTGCGAATGTGCGGCGGGAAACTGCCCGATTAGGAGCGACATCCCTCTCTCCGTTGCCATGGCAACCCATAACGGGCTTTTATTAGTGAAGGGCGCTTTCTCTCCATCCTCCGAGAACTGCTCATCTGGACTTTTAACTCAATTCCCGGAGAGCGGACCTGCAACTCTGACGCTTAGAAGCAGGATTAACTCCTCTCTGATTCGCTGACTGCCGGCCTCATGCGGAAATGCTCCTTTTTTTTTTTTTTTTTTTTTTTTTTTTTTGACTGGCATGTAAGTTATATTTAATTCTTAATTTTTTTTTTTTTAAATTATCTATTATTCATTTTAATTTTTAAATTAAGTCTTAAGATTTTATTTCCTTTCTAATGCAGCTGGCAAACACTTAGACAGCTGTCTTGGATGCTTTCAGACAAGCGCAGCACCGACGTTACTCACTTAAGGCACGTTCCCACCGAGGCATGAAACGCTGAAGATTCACGCGGCAGGCAAGAAACTTTTTCGACCCCTCACAGCGAAACGTCAGAAATCGCATTGTGCCTAGCGAAGTTCCGCTTCGAGTTGAAAGTTGGCCAACTCAGAGCGGTGCATTTCAAACCGGTTTCAGGAGAACGCGAGGAGGCTAGTGATTGGTCAACGCTTCACGCCTCGGTGGGAACGAGTCTTTAGTACTACCAGGAGGTGCGTGTAACTTGAAGATAAGCTACGGACACGGAGTAACATTTATTTATTTAATATAATTATTATTGTAAGTTTTGGTTTTTAATATACTGTTTATCACTGAAAAGAAGTTATTTTATTTATTAGATTTTTAATTTTTAATTTCTTTCTTTCTTTTATTATTTATGTTATTCTTAATATATAATTTTTAAATAATTGAATAATATTTTTTTTAGCGAAGCGACAAAAAATGGAATACATTACTTTTAACGAAATAGGCGCGGCCTGTTGGACGGCGTGGAAGCCGAGTTCAATAGCATAATAAGCCAAAACAAACCTAAAATTCGGCGACAACCACTTTCCGCCTGTCGTTCACATGCATCGACTCAAAATATTTCTAGATTTACCCATTGTAATTTATCTTTTGGGGGCTCATTAGACAATATTAATTATAATTACTAGTGAGAATACAAGATTAATGACAATGAATAATGATAACAAAGATGAATGAATTACTATCACTTAAACAGTGGTAAAATCCTAATAATGTGTCCTATTAACATACTTTAAAGAAATAAAAACAAAATTTTTATATTTTGAATTTGTCAGTAAAAATAAATTTTTCTATTCTTCTTACATACATACACGATTTTCAGTTTGAATATTATTTTGAATTTCTCAAGATCTATTAGAATTTTTTTAGTACATAACACAATATAACGTAAAATATGACGTAATACTATTCAGGCCACACAAAATGTGAAGCTTAAATTTCTAACTAAAAAGTAAACTATTGGTTTCGGATTCGGATATTGAACTAGGTGTCCGGGTTCGTGTTTGGTAGGGAAGACAGAAAAATATTTTTTCCTTTTTCATTATCACATTGAACCTAGATAGACTTTCCAGTCTGTCTAGACAGTTTATATGTGAATGGAGATACAAAATTTAAGTATTCATGATATCAGTCTCCAAAATAAGAAAAATTTTAATTTGCAGTTTACCAATCTCATAGGCTAGTTAATAATGATGTAATATAACGGATTATTTCTGATTTTGACACTATTTTGGACCAGCCGGATGATACTGTATCGAGTCTTTTTTAATTTTCTATTTGCAACTAAAAACTGGAGTCAAACGGGATTTCCAAAATGATAAAAACAAGGTTCCTGATATGTTTTCATGTAAAAACAGTGTCACATAATAAGAATTTCAAAAAAGAGAGAAAGTTCTATACATTACGCATAGAGATCGATTATTTCATATCTTCGCACAATTAGGAAAATACCCTATGCAAAAATATACAAAGATCAAATAAAAAAAAGAATAAAAGTCATTAAGCAGCCAGCCATCTGTAAGTGTTTGGTCCTAACCTAACTTTTTCGCAGCTACAACATAAAGAATTTCTTATGTAAAAGTATTATCTTTCCTTTAATATTTTTACTTATTCCTTGATGCTCTATATGAAAGTCAATTTTGGGTAAAATATTACTCAGACAGTTGTATGGAATAGGAAAAAAAAAGGTTCCGAAATAACGTTTTCTTATCTTAGTCATTAGAAGGTACTGCTTGAAAAAGTCGCACAGAAGAAAAACAAAATTGTATGTATTTTCTTAGAAAGGCCGCCACATGTATTAGCCTCAAGAGAGTTCCAGATACAGATTATCTGGGATGAAAGAAACCTTTTCCAGTGTTAAATCCAAGTTTTATTGGATATATTTACAAAAATTATTCTATTTTTATCCAAATTTTCCGGCTGTGATGAAAGCACAGAAAGCGTTCTTCTCCCCCATATGTAAAATTAAATGGCATGCTATTTGTTCCGCATTTTCTCATTTCTTTTCGCAAATCAGCAGACAGATTACGATGTTGCACATTACGATAAGTGATACATTTTATTTTAGTGAAGTGGAAAATAGCATTGAAGAGCGTAAAACTGCAATGCAGAAGGATCGAGGGGTAAAGAAGTTGGGTGAATTATACTCATTGCAATAGATCATTTTGATATCTTTTATACCATTAAGGAAGAATATTTGCAAAAGACTTCAATCTAATATCCGTCATTTCATCATACAATTACATACATTTTTGGCTATAGACTTTCTAGGCTTCGGGTTTCTTAAGGGTTCGCATTTTCAGCAAAGGATCAGAATTACTTTGAGAGCAATTTTAAAATGGTTCACATTTTTCACTGTAGGCGTTTTCTAATAGTTTACATTCTGCCAACGATCAAAGTAACTTTAAGAGCAATTTTAAAGTGGATCACATTTTTGGCTACATTTGTTTTGGCTTTGGTTTTCATAATGATTAATATTCTTTTTAAATAGTGGCTTTAAGGGCAATTTTAAAATGGTTCACATTTTTGGCTATACTTTCTTTAGCTATAGCTGATTTTCTTGGCTTTGGTTTTCTTATTGATTCCCATTCTTGACAAGGGAACAGAATTACCTTCAGAAAAATTTTTAAATGGTTCACATTTTTCACTGTAAACTTTTTTTAATGAGTCAGAATTTCGGCAAAGATCAGAATTAAAAGGGTTCATTTTTCACAGTAGGTTTTTTAATATTCACTTTCTTGACAAAGGGTCAGAATTACTTTACAGTAGTTTTGAAATGCTTCATATTTTTTTACTGCAGGCTTTTTTTGGCTTTGACTTTTTTATTAAAACAGCAGTTAGAATTACTTTGAGAGAAATTTTTTAATAGTTCCCATAAAATTTGTGAAACATTTATATTGTTAGTCACATCTTGAGAGACAACAGATCTGATTCTCTTGTGCCAGTACTAGAAAGAAAGACAAAATAGATCACAGATCTAGACTCTGCCTGCAGGTTTTATTGATAAAATTGCGATCTTCAAATTTGCAAAAAAATATTCATGTATTTTTTTAAAATTTAGATGTTCACCTTTTTTTCTCGTAAATTACAATTCTATTATGTGCTGTCTTTTCATATTTTAACAAAACCTGAAAGAGTATTCTCAAAAATTATGTATCATATAACATTTTTATTAAAAATTGGCACATGATAAAAAATAATAATATTCAGTGTATGGGGTCTGGGCATTCATTTTATGACATCCTTTATTTTACTTTCTAAAACAGAATCTTTGATAAACATACCTGCTAAATAAATCATGCTTCCTACGAAAATATTAAATATATATATATACATGATGTCACTTCATAAAAAAAAAATATCTCAATAATACTTTGATAAGTAGCATTGGTTTTTTATAGCAGTGATACATTTACTGTAATACAAAAATCACAGAATATCTCATTTTTAGAGAATACCACCACAAAAACAAGTAATATAAAAAAAAAAAAATTTAAGTCAGTTTCTACTTTTGTTTCACTATATCCTTTATAAATAATTTTAATTCATTTTTTTGAGTTTATCTGGCGTCATCTATTGGTAGATATATGCAACTTAAATCTAAAAAAACTAAAATTAATTAATAAAATTTAATGAATGAATTAATATTTGAAGGGACTCTATTAACATCCAAATGTCATCCACTGCAAGTTCAAAAAAAATGTATTTGAACGTGAGTGGATGAATGAAAAAATATTTCATGAACGATTGAAAATGTGAACAAGATATATATAGGGAGAGTGTGAACTACTAGTAGGAATTGAAAAAATGAACCTATTCATTTGAGCGTATTCGTTTAAAAAGAAATTCAGACAGGCCAACAGACGTTTCATGCTACATTACCATGCTTAAATCAACTTTTTATAAAAGATCCTAACTCTCTCTCTCGAGCTTTCCCGCCAAATCAAATCAGCTTTCAGAATGTGTACACCCGCCGAAAAAGGATCGAACAACCCACTTTTACTGTAGCACTGAGGTAGTGATTGCTTATTTACTCCAACATTATTGTCCACTTACTCCAGTTGAACGGCTATCGCAGTGCTGAGCCCCAGTTCACAAGGATTGCAGAGAGGGGCGGGAAATGGGCCAGAGAGCCGTCGTAATGACGTCGGCCGGGTAGTAAGCACCACGAGGAGTTGGACCCCACTTCCACCCCCTTACCTCTTAACCGTTTGTCCAAAAATCGGGAGGGGAAATGTGGAATGCGTTTCCTCCTCTCTTGACCATTAAAACGAAAGCGGCCGTCCAAGTTTATTTTCCCGGTCACTCGACTCGTTAGCAGGACGGCTTGAAGTGGGAAGAAAGTCTTCAATTTTGTGTAGCTTCAAGTCTCCGAAAGGATTTCATTACGCCGATTCCTCCACTCTTTTTAATACGCTTTTATTGGTTTCACCTGTATGTTTGTTTTGTAACTGACTCTTTGGGCTCGATTTTGCCCTACTTTACGCAATGCAGATTTAATTTAAACGTTGTAGACTTATCAAGGACACTAAAATATTTTGATAAGTTTATTATCTCATCAGGATTAGGATCGCCACGATGAGTGGTTTTTTATGAAGAGCAATTCAACACATGTAGAATGAAAGTATCCAAGACATTCAAACCTACGTCGGACAGTGGCACAACGGATATCGCGCCTGACTACGGATCAGGAGATTCCCTGTTCGAATCCTGGCTGGCTCGACGTATTCGCATTTAGCCTTTGTTTTACTCGCAATTAAATTATTGTAAGAACTATAGTTCCAGTACAGTTCCGTACCGGGACCTCATTTAAATATTATAGTTTAAAAACATTAAAAAACACGCTTTTAGAGTTAATCAACCTAAAAAGTAATAAATTAATAGTTTAAAAAAGCTAAAAAACACGCTTTTAGAGTTAATCAAACTAAAAAATAATTGTTAACCTAAGAATAAAATGAATGTCACTGTTCTAAAAGCGTGGGGTGCTTTGTATGACATATTTAAACCAACTCTGCATTTCGGAATGAAACTAGTGAAAAATTATAACGATTGATATCGAGCACCCCACGCTTTTAGAACAGTGACGTTCATTTTATTCTTATGTTAACAATTATTTTTTACTTTTTAGTTTGATTAACTCTAAAAGCGTGTTTTTTAGGGTTTTTTTAAACTATAATTTATTCTCATTCATCCATTCTTTAAAATAACTAAAAAGATTCATATTAAAATATTTCGAATAACTTTAAAAGGAGATAAACAGAAAGCCTATATTTTTAATAAATTTATCTTTGCAATGCTTCCCTTTCTTTTAAACAAATGGCCTCCGTATATCAGAAGATCAGGAAAATATTCAGCAACTGTGCACAAATCAGTTTTCGTCACCGAGTTAACAGATGGCATTCAAAAGATTATTTTTCCGTTGCTTTTAGCTTGTTTGATGAGACAAGGAATTGCTTCGAGGGATTCAATGCAGCTGCTTCTTGATGAGCCTATTTGACACTGGATGTTCGAAAGCGAATTTCTTGAATTTCTTTTCAAAAGTATTCCTACTCAAGGTTATTGAATTTCTTTACTTGGAAACATTAAAAGCAAATAGTCGGAAGGTTTGCTATGTATTGAATTTGATTAAATTCTCATGTTAAGATTATTTCTCAGTTAACAATGAAAAATTTTTAAAAAAATGTCTTTCTGGGGGAATCTTTTAACCAAATTGGCTCATATTTCTATTAGACACGTAAAAATACAATTTTCTAACAATTCTGCTTGTGGCTACACTCATTAGTCACTCTGAGCTATTCTGTATGCAGTTTATAAGCTGAAGAGAAACACTTTATCGATTATACTCAAACTAGAAAAAAATTACCCGCAGTTCTTGGAATTTGAGAGGGAAATAAGCATTGGGAGGAAAGAAGCTAGGTGACCAAGCGGTTTGACGAATTGCCTGCCCCCTCGGCCGGTTCGACAACACTGTAAGGAGGTAGGTGGATATGTGGGTGGAAATGATTTCACATATACTCACTGTAGCCTTTGTGCATAAAAAGTTAAATGTTAATGGACTCATCTTGGGGTGATTTGATGTGTCGCTCTACGATAATTTTTGCGCACACGTCAAGGCTAATGAGACCGGGACCTTCAGTTTAACATGCATTCCGAACCACTCACAAACATTCATGCCACCTCCAAGATTCAAACCTGAAGCCTGTTATTCATCTAGGAGCATCTGCATTTGGGCCCTCGAAGCAATTCCTCGTCTCAATAACAAACAAACTAAAAGCAGAGTGAGGCTTACACATACTCACTGTACTGACTCATCAGGACTTTCCAATAACCAGGAGAACCACTTCATCAGCCGAAAACACGCGCATAGCCACTGCCCTTGTTTCTGTCCCTATTATTGTGAGGTATACGAAGCTGTCAATCATTTACTACCCAGGAGCTGCCCTTGAGTGCCACCTACAGATACTTGCTTTTGCAGGTTTGTATCTTGTATTGGACGGAGTGGAGAGGGAGACAAGCAATTTGCAGTGACGAATCGCTATGGAATTTGGAATCTGATAACAACCGTAACGTGTTTAGAAGTTCATTGGTGAACTCTTCAATGAGATCTTCTGTTTTGTGTGGTACTCCTTCTGTACTCTCCTTTAAACTGCCTTTTTTAATACTCTTTTATTAGTTTCACCTTAGATATGTGGGTGGAAATGATTGTTTGTAACCGATTCTTTGGGCTCGATTTTGCCATACTTTAAGCGATCCGATTTAATTTAAACGTTGTAGACTTATCAAGGACCGACAACACTGTAAAATATTTTGATCTCATCATGATTAGGATCGCCAGGATTAGAGATTAAAACACACAGCCTTTGAAAAGTCATCTTGACCGGCGATCATTTTTCCCTTGGAGATCTGTTTCACTCTAAAAGCGTGTTTTTAGTTTTTAAACTATTAATTTATATATGACTCTACATGCCTTCTAGATACCCCATCTGTAAGTTCGTGATATCCCTCAGCCCCTCTATTGCTTCTCATGGGCTCTTTGCTAGCATACAACATCATTCTCAATATTGGCATACTTACTTGGCTCACATAATCTCAAATTTGTCTCATTGATAATTAGTGGGATAACCTCAGTCGATAACTTAGGCAGCGTAGGAATTCGGTCGAACTAGAGACTCACTGACAGCAAATGTGCAATGAGATATCGCAAACTAATATAAGAAATATGTATGCCTCGATACCTCACCGTATTATCTCGTGCATTCAAGTTAAATGTGACCAAACGAGGTATTCTGTATTTCTTTGCGAGTCTTCCTGTAATAAATTACTGTTTGGCATTCATTTTATAATCACGTACTAACACCAATGTTTTAAACTTACA
The DNA here is from genome assembly GCA_021605095.1 of Caerostris extrusa. Lineage (NCBI taxonomy): Eukaryota > Metazoa > Arthropoda > Arachnida > Araneae > Araneidae > Caerostris > Caerostris extrusa. Next base: position 37,583 of record BPLR01011148.1, on the reverse strand, counting down.
TTAAAAGCTTCGATTAGATTGACAATAACATTTTGGTCTGCTCATTTTTACTGGCAATGGATAACATAAATGTACGAATAAACAAACACATTCGAATTGAATATTGTAATTAAAGATTTATTTTAAGTATAAATCATGAAAATTGTAGAAAAAAAAGTACTGCTTTTATTTCTTAATCAGTAGCATAAATATATCATTAATATTTCTTTTCTTTCGTTTGTTGTTGTTGTACATCGGTGGGCCTCATGTTTCGCATGTTTGTGTCAAGAAATAAACCACCGACAGCCGATGAAAAGAAGACACTGTCTTTTTGGGAGGACATTTTCTCTCCTCTGCGCATTGTATGAGAGAAACTCTAATCTTAACGGACATTAGAGTCTTCTCGTGTTTGAAAGCAGTGACTGCAACGGACATCGCAGGGAATTCTTATCTGATTCTTCGGGTCTGAAAACTGAGCTACTATATGTGTCATCAATAATATTAAACTCTTAAAATCTTTAACTCAGACTGTTCAAATTAATGTTGTTGTTCATTGACCTTTACTGTTTCCAAGCAAACACGAAACAATTTATTTTTTAACTAATAAATCAAATGAATCTGTTTCAAAAAACAACTTATCATAATAACACATCATAATCTTTTCTCCTGTTCTATGGATGTTCATTCGATTGTGGTCGAGATCTTTTGTTAAATAATTATATGGAAAATGTGAACTAATTTCAATTTGATTCAATTATTAATAGAGGTAAAAATGACTTCCCACAGTAATTAAGTTATTTCCTAAATGTTAGCGATTGCAACGATAAAGAACTCATTTGAGGAGGCAAAAATTGGATTTCGGCCAATAAAAAGAGAATAACTTTTCTAAATCTCTTGGATTTGAAACGTTTCACCATCGCGCATTCCACCCAGTTTCTCTTCAAAGTCCGAGTAGTTTTTTTTTAATTTCTTTATCTGTCAACAATATAAAAATAAAAAAGCATATTATACATGCTTTTATCCAGCATGAATGAGAAGAATTACAAATGATTGTTTTATCATTTGTAATAGTTATATTACAAACGAAACGATTAGTAGCAGAGAAATATTTTTAAAATTCTATGTAAATAAAGCTTTTGCGTTATGAAAGGTTGATTGTTTTAAGAAAGTTACTGCCACACCAGACATTTACCTCCTGCATTTTTCAGACACATTTGTTCTTGAACGATATTAGCTACCAAAGTGTTATTTGTTATCGAATGTCAGTCACTCTGCACAGATCTGCGGCAATTATTCAGTGTTTATCAGATGGGCACCGATCTGTTACACTGCATCCCCTCTATGATATCTTAGTTAAGAGCGAATATACCCAAATAGGGCATCTGGGAGATTTGAGTCCAACGAATGACTATTCCGGTCGACAGATTTACAGTGCCTATTCCCAGCAACTTTTGATCTGATACCGCCGGTTGAGTTCCAAACTGGACTAACCCTTTTCGTAAAACCTACGATATAATATGGGGTAATGATATATGACGTTCATAGTGACGGCTGAAATCTCAAAATACGGCTTTAAAGAAAACTACTTTTATCATCTCATGAAAAATTTTTTTCTTCGTAGATAGCGTTCACAGTCTTTTTGTCTTCGATAATATCTTATTCTTTATATTATATGTATTATGTGTAGTATGTAAAAATAATTATTTAAAAAATAACATGAAGTCATAAAACCATTTTATCTATAACATTTAATAAAATTAAAATTCTATACCTTACACATCTATACTCTTCTATACCATATGCTATATCTATAGCATTCTATATCATATACTACACCTACATCGTTCTATATCGTATACTATATCCATATCATTTTATAGCTTATACTTTATCGCTCTATAATAAATCTTGCATCTATATCGTTCTATATATTATATCTATATCATTCTATATCGTTCTACATCTATATCCGTATACTATACCGTTCTATACCGAATATTATTCCATTCTATACAGTTTACTATATATCTCCTATACCATATACTACATCTACTATATCGTTCTATATCATATATTCTATTTATATTTCGATATCCTATACTATATTTATGTTTCTATACTATATACCTTCGCTATTTTGATCGATCTATACCATATGCTATAATATCGTTCTATGGCGTATACTATGTCTATATTATTTTATAGAATATGCTATGTTGTTCTACGCTATAAACTCTATATTTATATCGTTCTATGTATACTATACCATTCTATAAAAGTAAAAGTTCCGTAAAAGTTCGATTTTTGAAATGAATACTTCACATAATGCACTACTTCGCTTACAACTGGGGTCTACACCGCATTACGACTTCGAGTACCACGAACGTGCATTTCTCAGTGAACTGAGCATACTGAATTATTCCAAACCTTGGATGGTAATTAGAGGAAGTGAGGGCGTACACTCCCAGCCGCACAGTGGAGTCTCAATCAGCGTCCATCCTGCTCTACCTCCGGAGTGTTGTCAACGCCTCAGAAGCGGCGCAGGTAGCCAGCTGACCCAGATTCAAGAAAGACAAATGCAGCCCTGCACCGAAACGGTCAGTTGGGAAACTGCAATTCTTGAGCAAGCGACATGCAACAGGAATGCATTCATTTCACATTTTCAAGCGTGCAGGCGCAGTTCAGAGAAATTAAAATATTCTTTACTGAGCATGAAAGGGATTTTAAGCCAAACTTCTTCTTTTTCTGCACAATTTAGATTCTCCAGAAAATCCCCGAAAATATTATTCCCATTTTAGTAACAAGGAAGTAACTAAAGAAAATGAAAAACATAACAAAAAAATAAAATAAGGCAGTGGTCTTCTTTCAGTTGAGAATGTTACAATCAGACAGCTACATAACATTAAGCACCCAAATCATTCAATCCTAAGCAGCTTGATATTTAATTAATTATTAACGATTGATTGTCAATAAAAGTTTAACGTTCAACAAATTCGTTAAAGCATTCTACAGATACGTATGAAAGAATTTCTTTTAAACCCATTTTTTCGTGTATATATATATACACTCAAGAGCCAAAACATTATGACCACCCCTGCATTTTGCAATGAACTCGTCTGGATGACGTGGAAGGCACGTGATCAGGTGGAAGTGGTATTTAACTGGTATTAAGGGGTGGTGTTAATCCATGCCAAGGCGGGTTGAAGCTGTGTTGCACGCCAAAGGTGGGCAAACTCGTTATTGACAGGTGGTCATAATGTTTTGGCTCTTGAGTGTATATATATATAAGTTATATAAGTATATAAGATATATATATAAGATAGATATATATATAATGATTTCATCCACTTTCAGAAAGGTTTCACTATGAAGCCGTTCAGGATTGTGAATGCTACAATGGTTTTGTTATGCAGTTCGTGTTTAAAGAATACAGGCAGTAGCTTTTCTCGAGCAAAAGGGTCGTGTTTCTCATTCCCTCCTTCAGCCTTCTCGTTAGGTATTTTGTGATCACATGCTGTGCTCTTTGTATATAAAGTGTGATTACCGTAGCAGCTGGTAGCGCTCGTAACAATTTTTTATAATTTTCTTGTACTGTTTCTGCAAACTATTATGTACTAGCAGCTATAAACAGTTATAAACAAACAGGTTCATAAGTATATAACGAATATTTCCATATTTTTTTCATATATATATATATATATATATATATATATATACTTGCAGTACCTTACATACGTTGTCCTGCCAAAAAAAACATTGTAGAAAATTGCATATCGCGAATATATTCTCCCTGTTCCAATATATGTGCAAACTAATTTTCATGGATATCGTTTGAACGGTCTATAAGATGAAATACTGCAGCACCAACTGGTGGGCAAGTGACAATAAAGTGGATAGTGTGAACCTATTTTTTATACTCAAATACGTATTATTACCGATTTTCATAGCGATTGGTTGATCAGTTTATATACTGTGGCACCACCTGGTGCAACAAAAGGGATAGCCTGAAAACATTATCCATGTCTTAATGGATTGTCTTTTTTTGTCTTAATGCGAGTTGATGAACAATTTTTACGTCAATCTCTGAGGTGTATAAATGAACAAACTTGATGGTTTGCCTACGCGAGGACACACAACTAATTATTGGCCATGTGAGGAGCAATCCACAAATGGATTGGTCCACAGATTCTAGATCCACTCCCCAAATGGACATTGTTTGGCCTTGTGACTTATTAGTGGTCATTGCGAATGCCAAGCGGATTGGAAATTGCAAGCGGTTTGAATGGAATGGGCGAGTCTAAAATGATCATTGGTATCCGTGGTAGGAGAACAACCTCTGTCCTTTTTACAGAAAAAATATTTTTTGTCCTGCTAAAAATATATTAAAAAAATAAATGAAAACTATTGTCCTATTCAAATGCTTGTAGAACAAGTAACCCACCCAAAACTTTTAATTTTTGTTGTATAGATAGCGATACTGGACTGCTCACTCTATCGGACTACTGTAATTGTAGGCCCAAAACCGTCTTTTCTTTTTCTGTATTAGTGGTTCTCAAACTTTTTTTCTGAACTCAAAATAGAATTTTTTTTTTTCTGTACTTATTTTAACATGACTGTGTAGATATTTTCCGTGCTTTATCTTTTCAAAACGAATAAATAATATTTCAGCCAGACATTTCATCTAATCATTTTGATGAAGAAGAAATCATCAATTTTGATCAAGAAAAACTTGCTTGTCTTGTTGCATGACCCTACAAGATTCAGTCACAGAATAGAAGTCGGGTCACAAGAGACTGTTTGAGGAACAAAATGATGATGGATAAGAGTCTGATGATGGATAAGAGCCCGTCGGCACTTCCAGGAAATCTCTAATCGAAGAGTCGCATTTATCACTTTGGGACTTTCTGTGGGCTCTGATCCGATGACACTCTGCATGATACCTGATAGAAGGGTTTCGTGAAGGAAAGCAAAGATTGACAAAACACACACAAAAAAAAAAAACTTTTTTACTGTATGAATGTACCGTAAATTCTATTGATGATGTTCTGAGTCGATGATTTATTCATGGATTATATATATTGAAAAGTTTAGATTTTCTTGCTGTATACCATTTCCAAAAGGCTATTTTTTTTTTTTCTGTCTGTAAATGTTGACGAAAACTAATTTCTAAGAAAATTTTTTTCCTCTGAAATTACCCATGAAACCATTGATTGTGATACTTATCAAGATTTTCATGTAACAACAGTAATCACTGCATTCTGTTGGAAAATATTCTGTTTAAAACTGATTGTTTCAAAATTTGATTTAGATTTTTTTTTATGAAATATATTCTTGCATTTTAAATGAAGTTTATATATATATATATATATATATATATATATATATATATATATATATATATCTTTACTTGATTGCAATGTCTATCTATCCTATAAATGCTTCTTATTAAGATGCTTTTATACAAATATAGATTTTCACAACTTTCAATGCATATCATATTATTTTAATTATTTAATTTATTATTTTTTAAAATAATTTTTACCTTTCAAAACCGCTTTTTAAATGTGAAAAGTGTTGTGCTTTTTACAACCCATGCTCAAAAACTGAGTTTTATAGGTACAAAGAAAATCATAACTGTTGTGCACACGCCTTATACACAGCATATGATCGTAATATAAACGCAAATGGCTTATAATCTGCAGATTACACGTCGATGTGCTTTATAACTCAGCATTTTCTTTTAAAGCAAGCGTTACGATTGTCCATTACAGGTAGTTTTTATAAAAATTGCAAACACTTCTCAAATATAAAAGAAAAATGTTGAATTTGTAGGAATGAGCACATAAAAAGTTATAACTGTGTAGAGCATCATCATTTTATAAGTGTGATTTCAATGAATAATTAAAATGCATTTGTTAAATGAGGGAACCATTTAGGAGCCATTTTTCATTTAAGGTTATTAAATAGATACTAATAATTCATTCTTGATGAATTCCCGGACAAAATTATTAATACACTCCATTCTGTTGTATTTCTCAAGCTATGCAAACTATCCATTTTAATACGCATCACTATGAACTGTGCACGTAAACTTGCGCTTAAATCTTACATCTTTACCATTTAAATCAAATTAGATACAGTATAGCTCATTGCCAACTAGAATAAATGCTTTCTTTCAGATATGCAAATACCCCTTCCAACTTGAAGAATTTTGAGATTTTAAGAATTTTAGATTTTGTTTTCCACCAGCAAATACATTGTTATGCAGGATTCAGAGTAGAAGAATTGCAGTAATATGCTTTAAATGAAATGTGACCGCACCGCAGATTTTCTCTAAATGAATAGCATTAGTTCAGTAAGCATTTTCATGCATGTTTTTTTTTTTTTATTAATGTTTGCGTCAACATAGTGTGGGTTACGTACATCGTAAGAGTTAAGGGGTTAGCTTAAGAGGAGAAATCGATCGCAGTTAACACCCTCTTCACAGAAATGGGCAAGATTCTAAATTAAGATCGGAAAGGATTTCATTATCTTGTTGGACGCGAAAAAATCTCAACAACGTCAATCAACGTGCTTCTTAACGATATGTTAAAAACATTGGAAAGGCTCGTTTGGAAAACACATGCCATCCAGTGTACAAAGAGACTCGAACGAGTTGGTTTAATCTTCTTACAGCCTGAATGTCAAAAAACTAAATTTCACAGCACAGCAACAAAATTTAGACTGGAAGAACATTTTTGTTATTGATGAACAATAAATATTCATAGAAGAATCAGCATGAATACGTAATGGCTTTCATAAAAGTCTGTGGGTTGCTATAACCAGCATAGTTTTTAGAATAAATATCAGCAAACCTGTCAAACGACTTCTTGAGACTTATACAGTTATTATTAAAGAATGAAAATTGATGTAAAATTCCGTTTTACGTCGGAAACTTAGACAGTGACAAAACAGGAAAATTTTTGAGTTAATATTCGTTACTTTTGATAAAATATTTGAAGCAGCAAGTCTATATGGACAGTACGTTGATGAAATAAACTCGGCTTTTAGTAATGCTAAAAACGAAATTCTTAAATCTGAGAAATCTTCCACTGACTTTAGAACTGATTTATAAAATTTAGAATTGATGCATCGGGGTCATTGAGCCGTCGACATGGTTTTACAGTGAAGAATGATTAAGAACTGCTGTAGTGTCTGAAAAGTATGATGCTACACGATATCCATCGTAGAATTGTTAGGAGCATGTGCAACACAAATTCCTCGTGACTTCTATTATTAAACTCGGTACACTACAAATGGCGATATTCCTCATGATGTCGAGGCTCTCTAAAGGAGGGCGTATACTTTCTTAGGATTGTAATTTTCCTGTTTCGATGCATATACCAATGAAGCAAAACATTAAATCCTCCTGTGATTTAAGCTGATAAAAATTGTATGCAAAGCAATTAAATGGAAGGTGGTATACTATAACTGCTTAGCGACCATGATCAATCCAGCAGTAGACCGTATCATTCCAACATGGAAAAAGATAAGGGAATTTATCAGACTATCAAAGTATAATATACTCATGGTCATATTATACTTTGCTATTTAAAATAAATTTAGAAAACGTAGCAAACAGGGAACGAGAAGGTGTTTGCTTGTCTAGGGCCATTGCTGGAAGAGGAATTTATGCTGGTATGTTTAAGAAGTTATGATTTAATTACCTTTGAATTTTAAGTATTAATACATTTCATGATGCATTTTTGCCAATGAAACAGCGGAACCATTATTAATTTAGTGTATCTAGGATAGCTACCGGTGGAAGTAATAGTGGAAGGTTATATCATACCTATTGGATTGCTGAGAGGGGGGAGAGGGTAACATGTACTGAGAAATCTCGTTATCCTTTATATCATGGGTGTTCCTCAGCAACTTTTTCCATTTGCAGAAAACGAGCATCAATATTCTAACCAATGAATTTGCAATCATGGTAGGATATGCCACGAGATACCTGCATCGAGTCATCGAAGCACACATATTAGAACATGAATTTTAAATATTTTGGTTGTTTGGTGCCTATTTTAAGTACGTTTAAATCTATTTCGATATTTAAAAAGAAGCTTCTAAAAAAGAAGAAATGGAAGTCATTTTTCTCGGCTCCATTTTCTTTTATATTTTCATTTTTCTTTCATTAAGGACTCACAATAGGGTTGTTTTTCTTCCTCAGACAGTTTTTCATGCAGTCGCACGCCATTCAAGTAAAAGTGAATGTATGCATTGCCTCTTTGTTTATTTCCTTAATGAACAGTTTTTTTTATTAGAAATGCTGTATCTTTAGCAGCATCGTTGAGTTTAACAAATGAAAATTATCTTCTGTAAGCGGCAATGTAATAGTATTTTGATTGCTCTAATGAAATGCAATCTGTTTATGTGTGTGTGAAGACTTATCTGGGAGAAGATTTTTTAACTTTTCAATGACTAATACGACCCGGATATACACACAAAATATTTTGTACATTACTTTCCCAAAATCGTACTTCTAAAGTTCCCACAAAAATATGCTTTAAGGATTAACCATTAATATCATTAGGATAAGATTTGTTTATAACTCTTTCGGTAATGACCTTTCAAATTTTATTAAAGGAAGCATAAATATGTTTTCTTAATTACAAGAAGTAGGAAATCATTAGCATTTTTCATAACATCTTCATATTGAATATTTAAAGGATGGATTATTTAGAAACAGGGGTTCAAATTTAAATAATTGTTTTGTGTACTCAATTAGATATTAAAAAAGACAAACTTTTTGCATACAAGATCACGTGCTGCTGCGATTGATTAGAAATTATTTTTAATGCATCTTGAGTTGCATGGCGGTTATTGGCTCCAGTTAGCTGGTTTTCAAAAAGTAAGAGAGTTCCCTTCGACAAGCAAAGTCGGCAGAAAATTCCTCTGCCTACGAAAGTAAATCTGTAGAACGAAATGTCTATACTAGAACATCTCTGGAGACTTTCTTTCCAATTAGAGGTGGAATAATCGGTTAGCATATCAGGCTCACCCCAATCACTCCCTTTGGATAACTACTTCATATCATATGAATCTGCTCTATATTATATGAATTCGTAATTCTACTCCAGATCATATGAATAAACTCCAGATCATATGAATTTGCTCTATATTAAATGAATCTGCTCTATATCGTATGAATTCGTAAATCTACTTCATACCATATGAATTTGCTCTATATTAAATGAATCTTTTCCATAAAGGAATCTGCTCTATATAATATGAGTTCGTAAATCTGCTTCATATCAAATACATGTGCTCCACCTCATAAAAGCGTCCTTCATCAGTGACGGAGGACTTGAGGCCAAGTCCTGCTCTTTTTGAAAATCGACACTCTTCAAATTCACGAATCTCACATCCTCTCACACGAATTCCAAAAACTTTTGCTTCCATATTTCTGATAGTTGATTATTTATTTCTACACAGAAATTAAAATGATGGAAGCAGCAATGTTAGAAAAGTGGTTGAATGTTTGGAAATTTTATTTTGAATGTTAGAGTTTGAGTTTCATTCGAGTGTGTTTAAAAATACTTCCCGGACTGAACAAATGAAACGAGTTAAATTATTTCTTAATCAATAATGTTTTTTAGATAAATCAATATTAGTTAATCAGTTTCATTTTTGATCTAGGAAAAAGTGGAAGAAAGTGTATCGTTGCCTCATACATGTTTGAACTTTTTGGATGGCACCATAGATACGTAGCAAAACCAACATAATCCAGAAGGCACAATTGTGCGGCAGCTACACTACATCTTTGTTTGTGTTACAACCATTTGAAACAAACTTCTTCAAGGGAAACATATGAATTGTTCGTGTCCTCCACATATTTTCCAACCTGCACAGTTTTCTCAAAATAAATGCTAGGAATCAGTGCTTTGCAGTCGCTGCTTTCAAAAGTTATTAGACTGGGGGAAGAAGAAGATTGGGGCTGTATATCAGGGGGTATCAAAGGGGTGTACCTCAGCAACGTTTACCATTTGTAGAAAACGGGCATCAATATTCCCACCAATGAATTTGTAATCATGGTGCGATATACCACGAGATACCTGCATCGAAGCACACACACATATTAGAACACGCGTGTTAAATAGTTTGGTTGTTCGGTGTCTATTTTAAGTACGAATGGAGCCATTTTTCTCAGGTTTTTCCTTTATTTTTTTCATTTTTTTCAGTAAGGACTCTTCACAATAGGGAGTATTTCGCATGAATTGTCTTTAATTCTCCGTTCGATTCCCAAATGTGGAACAACTAATTCTGAAAGTTTTCTCCTCTCTGTCCATCGGGTGGCGTTTGTGGTGCATACTGTGTGAAGCAAAGCAGATGTTAAAAATAAATTAATAGGTAATTTCTAGAAAGCCTGCTAAATTTGCCACATCTGTAATATTTTAGCATCGTGTTAATTATGATAATAGTGTAATATATAATTAAAGTATTTTACAAAATAAAACCTGCTTATTAATTTTTAATTTTATATGTAAAAGGTTTGTTTATCAAGTTAAACAAAAATTTTCATTCATTAAAATAATATTATTTACAGACCAATAACATAACAAACACTACTTCGCTAATTGCATCCATTAGACTAATTAACTTCTAAACAACAGCGATTTTATTTTTTAAAAAATTAAAATCTTATTTAAGCTTAACACACTTTTTCTAAAAACATTCTTTTTCTTTCTGAATGCATTCCCTTAAGCGGCGAGTTTAAATTAAACCATTCTTTATGTTCAGCAATAATTTTCTTTTTGTCAATAATTTAACCTTTTTTTTTTTTTTGTTACTTAATTTGCTGAAAATAATGATCTTAAAAACAATGAAACTATAAAAAAAAAAAAAAAAAAAACTGTTTAGTTAAAGAAGTTTGGAAACTAAGCTTAAATTAATCTCTTCCCCTCCTCCGAACACGCTGTTTTCGAAGGCGAATTTCCACACTTTCGAAAACAAGCGACATCTTCGCTCACTTTGGGTAATTAATTTCAGCGCAACGAGATTCATTAAAAAAAAAAGACTTATACCGCAGATGAATAGAAAAAGAATTCGCAAAATTGAAAGGAATCTCCATCCATCAATGGAGGAGGTGTATATTAGAAAAAAACATCACATATTTTGAAGTGTTTAAATAAACTTTAGGAGAGATTCATAAAACGTGTGGTTAAGATTTTAAGAGATTTCATTTTCTCAGAAATTTAAAAATGATGAACAGTGAACTTTTTATTTGAAATAAAAGAAAAAGCTGTCACGTAGCTTGGCACTTAGTATGTATTTCTCTCTCACTGTTGGCAAGCATCAGAAAGCAGTCAAAATTATCAGATATACTGCTAAAAAGACTCATTTCAGTTTGGAATATTTGATAATAAAAACTCACAACACTTGATACTAGTAAAGAAAAAAAAAACAATTCAATTATTCAACACTAATAACACGTAAAATAAAATCTGAACTCAATAGCATTTTGTTGTTGTTGTTGTTGTACTTACCTCAGTTGGCCTCGTGCTGCATACTTTAACACAGAAGAGTGGTGGGAGGACATTGTTGGAGCTATATAACCCAATAGATATAACAAAGCTATGTCATGAAAATTTTTAAAAAATGTAAAATATAAAACTCCTTTCTTTATGTAGAATTCCTTTAAAAGATTCTTATTTATAATGACAAAGGGCATGTTAGTAAAATCCTATATTATTCTTTTTTCTGCATCTCTAACTTTCGGTAAAGCGCAATAAGCAAAGAGAGTCCTACAATGATAGTGAAAAAAAATCCTTACAAAGCACACACTTGAAGCTTTACGGATTAATATTTTAGCTTCAGAGAAGGAAACAATATAGCAACTTCTGTTTCTTCAGATCTCAGCGATGCAGGTTATGTGAAATTACTTGTCCAATGCACGAGAGATATCGTCGTATTCACAGTCCTGGCTTTTTTTTTTTTTTTTTCAATTCCTACTATTAGTTCATACTCTTCCTATATATATCTTGTTCAAATGTTCAATCGTTCATGAAATACTTTTTATTCATCCACTCGAGTTCAAATACATTTTTTTAACTTGTAGTGGATGACACTTACTTGCTGTTAATACAGTTGCTTTTTCAAATAGTAATTCAGTAATTAAATTTTATTAATTCATTTTAGTTTTTTTAGATCTAAGTTGCATGTATCTACCAATAGATGGCAGCCAGAAAAAACTAAAAAAAAATGAATGAAAATTATTTGTAAAGGAGTCAGTGAAAAAGAAGTAGGTATTGACTTTACAATTTTTTTTATTTACTTGTTTAAAGCTGAGATTTATGACATACCAGAGAGTCATGGATTTGTTTTCACTAAATTTGACAAAGTATGTACCATTAGATGCAATTTAGCTGTCTAAAATTCATGTATTCTTCATAAATACCTCGGTAAAAATAATAAATTACAAAGCAAATGTTAACAAATCTACTGATACTATACAAAAAAAAAAATGTGGAATTCTGTTGAGAGTGCAAACTTTGAATAAAAAAAAAAGAAATATTTCCTAAACTTTAAGAAATATACGCAAGAAAAAAATAAACGATTTTTTTACAAAGCAGTGATACTTTTATCATGACCTCCTATATATATATCACTTATGCTGTTGTCGTATCATTTATATATGATTGAAATTTATTTAAATAAGAAAAAAAAGAATTTTCTAAAATGTGAATTTTTTTTTCCAAATTTTTGTTAACTAAAAAAAGTTTAAGAAAAAAATTCATTTTAATGCATTTTATATCAAAATCCTAAAAACCCCTTTCAGACTCATAATTCAAAAAGTGCAAAATAAGCAATATTTTTTATCAAATAACAAAAAATAAATAAATGAAATGAAATAAAATAATTGAAATGAAATAAAATAAAATAAAATGAAATAAAATAAATAAAAATAAACAAATAAAATGAAATGAAATAAAATAAATAAAAATAAATAAATAAAATGAAATGAAATAAAATAAATAAAAATAAATAAATAAAATGAAATGAAATAAAATAAATAAATAAAATAACGAACAAATACACTCAAGAGCCAAAACATTATGACCACCTGTCAATAACGAGTTGGCCCCCCTTTGGCACGCAACACAGCTTCAACCCGCCTTGGCATGGATTAATACCACCACTTAATACCAGTTAAATTCCACTTCCACCTGATCACGTGCCTTCCACGTCATCCTGGAAAGTTCATTGCAAAATGTAGGGGTGGTCATAATGTTTTGGCTCTTAAGTATATGCTAAAAAATCACGAAATTAAAAAAAAAAACATTTTATTAGAGTTTATTCTTTTCTATTGAAATAAATTAGCACCTCTCATCTTGATATTTAATGATAATGCTTACAGGCAAAGGTTTCAAATAAGTGATAGTTCGATTCTTGAAGGCGACGTGTGTTGGACAGATTAGCTGTCCTCGGAATTCATAGCGAAATCTAGTAAACCAACGTTTGAAAATGGCTCATGGCCTAATGGATATTAAATTTATTACTTATTTCTCCTTCTTTCACGATTTATTTAATTATTTTTAATAAATAATATAACTGGCCCTTTTGTTACTAAACCCCACCCACCAACCATTCTAGAACTTTTTTTCTCAAATGTATGAGTATATAAGATGCGGGCCAGAGCGCTGTCGTAGATTATTCAAAATATACAGTAGCATTGAATGATATCAATAACAACAAAACAATATTAACAATAAAATTTATATTATCATTAATTTTATTATTGTCTTAAGTGCCAAGAAAGCAACAGACATAGCAGTTTTTCGTTAATTGTTTTAGCATAGCAAATTTACACCGTAATTTAATTTCATGCATTTACTAAGACTATTCTGAACAAAGAACAATAAAGTCTTAAATAAAGTAACCCTTATCTAATACAGGTTTTGAACTCATGGGCTTCACTTATTTTATTTTTATTTATTTGTTTTTTAGAAATTGGGAGCCTGGGGTTGTATTAATGTGTACCTTGAACAGCTAATCAACTAACTGGGAAAATTACATCTTCCGAGATGGCTTTTTTAGAGGTAACTGGCTCACATTTGTGTATCACAAGTTTGAAAATCCGAAAACATCCGTCAAGCAATTTGAGTGTCAATTCAAGAGACTTATACATGCTGTCAAAACAATTATAGAGTCTCTTCAGTGAGTGAATTGCAAGCAGTTGGCGAATTTCAAGCTTTCCATTGAATGACAAAATTCTTGATTTGCAAAATGCAGCACTCTTTTTCGTACTGCAATTTAAGATATTTGATACGTGCAATGCAAACCTCCTCGTTTCCATTAAAGATAGCGCCGTATGTGGCCAAAAGATACAAAAATAATTAATTAATTAAATCACAGAATCTTGAAAATGAACGATGCGTGGTTTTTGTCAATAGAACTATAGAAACGCAAAATGGGTCGCTGTTGTGTGTGAATGTCTTGTGAATCTCCTTTCCAACGGAACGAACTCTTTTCTTCGCTGTTTTTCCGCCCATGAGACAGAAGCAACTTTTTGTGTGGTTCATTCATTAGCGCGTATTGAAGGCGTAACGACGCGGCCATTGAGAAGCGCTCTTTGTGTGGTGGAATTTTTACCACGATAATCATTCCATTAAGGCTAATGAAGACCATCCATTGAATGTCTGCATTCATTCATTACGGCGCAAACTGCTTCTGCATGCAAAGGTCAAAAGACAAACTGCGTCGTTACCGCAAGCCGACATTTAAATGTATTGGTGGAATTCCATCCGAAATGACAAATCATCCACATTTTTCAGATCTTCAGCTAATAAAATCATGTTGAATATGGGAAAACACCAAGGCTGAAAAACTGAGAGTAGACGAAGTTCGATTCCTGCTGGTGATTTGCTTCGCTGGTTCTGTTTTCCAGAACGGTAAAGAGTGCTTGCGCTTGTCGTGTCAAACAGTTGCATTGCCTGAAGGGTATTTTTGGGGGTTTTCTTCAACATGGGCACGTAATTTAGAACAGTAACCCGTGAAAAGTCCACCTGTAAAATGAGTTGCTTTACGAACTACTGTTTGATTTATTCCTAAATTCTCGGTAACTTTATCGTTATCCCCGAGCACAGCTTCGAACACCTAAATGGCTCGTTTTCAGAAAGAAACACCCTTAACAATTAAAAAAACAGAAACACAAAACCAACAAAACTTCGTATGCTAGCGCCTAATAGCGCCAAAAATGTCACGCAATAGATCTTCCTTCAAGTTTTCTCAAAATTGCAAGAAAATAAATTCAGCGGTGTTAACAAATAATACAGACAGTTGTTCAATCCTATAAAATAATCAAGAATATTCGAGCCATGAACTTTGTTCTTTGAACGAATAAAAATAATTGATTGTGTCAAAATACGTGAGACGAAAATCAAAATGCAATGTGTGTATAAATTGAAAAGGGATTTATAACAAAATATCGAATTATTTGATGAGTATTAACTTATTTCTGAGTGCATTACGCCACAAAAAGTGGCTGAATACAATTGCGGAAATGCTTTTTCCGAAAGCCATAGAATGGAATGCTTTAAACACTTTCACGCGGAAGGGTTCAATGGTTAAAACAATTGAAATCACACGAACTTTCGAATAATTATTGAATACATTTTATGTCTGTCGCTCTTATTCCTTAAACCGCAGGAAAGAAGGAATAAGAGGCAAAGAAACACATTTGGAGATCGCAGTTCTCAGATACCAAAATAATTTTTTAAAAATTCTGTTAAAAATATCCTTCTTACTTGAAATCGACACCCAGAGATACTGAAACAAAAGTGTTCTTCAGCAAAGTAAAAGAACTCAAAATTCATTTATCTTCCCGTGCGAATCCATGTTCTTTTCATTAAAAACTGTGAAAAATAAGCGCTTCACATACTATTACCTGATATCAGATGATATCTTGTTCCCAAGAAGTAAATAAAGGGTCACGTTAAATATATTGCAATTCATGATACTATGTCCCTTATGGGGGGGGAATCCATACACTTATAAGAGGGTTAGCCAATTTCGGGTTGTGTCAAAATTGCTTTCATCGGAATCGAGAAATAATACAGATCAGAAAAACGTGTTTTGTTTCACATCAAAGCTAGATGAAAAGAAACCAGGCTTAGAAATTGTGTAGATAGGGAAGAAGTGCATCCCGTGTTGTAAAGAAACAGTTTTTCTAGAATTCCACTGTCCGTGTTATGAAACATTTAAGTAACGGAAATCAAAGAATGCGAGACCCTCCACAATCTAATAAACTACGAAAAGATATTAAATCATATACAAAACATACCGAAAATAAAATAAAATTTAAATCATGTACAATAGCAAAAGCATCCTTCTGAAATTAAATTTTTCAAGGCACACACAATAAACGAATGAATAAAGCTCATTTTTTTTAATAAAGCAAAAGACAAAAATTCATTAAAATAAAATTGAATTATGCATCTATGACAAGATTTGTTTGAAATACAATAACACTTAAGTAATTTTTAAAAATGCAATGAATGGTCATCACCATAATGAGGAAATAGTACTCTGATGATGAAATATAACCATCTTGAATGATGAATTCATCGCGGATAGTGAAATATTTCATGAACCGTGATAATGAAATATAATCACTGTGATAATAAAATGAAATATAATCACTGTGATAATAAAATGAAATGTAATCCCTGTTAAAAAAAATTTAGCTCATGACCTTTATGAGATGGAACTGTTTAAGTCCAAGTTGTTTTAGTCATGTTGTATTATAAATCTATCCTAATGTTTACACTATGGAATATCGAGCTCTGTCATGCCCTGTTAAAGGCAGAGCTGTTGCAATTTTTTCACATTTCCATTTTTTATTGTAATTGTTTACTGTGATTAATGTATCATTTAACTGATTTCAAAAAAGTAAATAAATGCTTAAATTAATTCACGTAAAAGTAATAGCAAGACACCTGAAGTTCCAGCAAAAAAATATTGTTATTTTCTAATTATAAAAGTGTGTGGCAGAGTGCCCTCTTCCAGACAGCTTATCCATCTGTAGAACACATTTATTGGACTCTTCCATCTATCTTCTATGTAAAGTAAAAGCAATCATTGGCGAACTTTGGTCCAAGAGACCTTCTTCCATTCTTCAGTACTCCAACAGACATGCGCACGGCATGTGTTTAGCCGATTAGAACTGACACAACAACAGCTACCGGGACCAAAGTGAAGTATGATTAGTTCTATTCTTACTCAACCCCTTCCTTCACTCCTATTTAGTTTACCAATAGTGGCTGCGACTTTAGTACATTTATCAGTACAAAAAAAAAAGGCCTCCATCTTCCGCCATCTAAGACCGTGGCTTGAAATGACAATGCCTTGTTTTAGGCATTCACATTTCACCCGTTTGCCTGTAATCTCAACTGATGCATGCTTCATATCCCGAAAATGATGGGATACATTCGCATGGATGTCAGAAATAGATCCTCCGGACACAATCTTTCCAGCGTTCTTATAAAGTTGTCCAGTATCACATTTATCTGCATAGTATATGTGCAGAAAAGACAGTAAAACCTCCATCTTCCTTCCATCTAAGACTGTGGCCTAGCCAATATAGGCCTGGAGTTTGACCTGTTTATCTCAACTGATGCATGCTGCCTATTACGAAAGGTTGACGTGGTGCTTTGTACACTCATACAGACATCACGAGCAGTTCTTACGTGCTCAATCCGTCCGTCACTCCTATTAAGTTTGCCTGATTTCGTTTGGTTTGTAACTCTACGGTCACTTTGGGCTAATTAGACAGAGACCTACAGTTTAACGCGTATTCTAACCACTCGCAAACATCCATGTCACGGCCAGGATTTTAATCTGAAGCCTGTGGTACCAAAGATCATGGCGCTAGTCAATGGGTTATTAGGCCGCCCAGTAGGAGAAGCGACTGTAGCACATTTATTTGCACAAAAAAAGATGAAAAAACCGGTATTGTTCAAAGTACAATAGATACTGTTTTGCCCACATTACAATAATACAAACTATTACTTTGTGAAACATGGACATCCCCCCACCCTTTTCAATGGATTAGCTTTACAGGCACAGCATAATGCAGAGGTAATTTTAATGCCTTGATTATCGATCCATATACATGATACTGTTTATATGACTATAAGTATGTAGATTGATTTTCAAAACCCTTATAAAAATTACCTTATATCAAAAAATATGCATTGAGATTTGTTATAAGCCATCTTTCTATGACAAAAGAAATTTGTGGACGAAACTATCAACATTTATTACAGTTGGAAAACAGTTTAAAAGATAAGCTTATACTCGTGCAAAGGAATTAATAGAAGATAATTACTTAATAATAATTTAAAAAGTTGAATGTTCAAGCGTTTATTTCGATACTTTAAAGTAAGGGATTTCCGGATGCTTTGGGCAAAAGGGCCAAAATTAGGTGCATCTGCAGGCAGACAAAACATAGAAATTAAATCAATTTAACATTAAATTAAACTAATTCATTAATTAAACCAATTAACATTTAATTAACATTTTTCTAAACCAATGTTCTTTTTTTTTTTTCCTTTGAAATTTTGAGGTACCTGTCATAATTATTTCATTCGACTTAATGACTAAATTGTCCTAAGAAAATTAAATTAAATATTCAAAAATTCATACATGACTGTTACCAGTAACTGCTAGAGAAAAGCAGTTATATAAATTGCGTGATTTGTTACTTTTAGCGTTGAATTGTATTATTCAACTTTTGGTTTATTTAAGTAAAAGATTACGTTATCTTGATTATTATTATATATTGTTCAAAAATAAAATAATTGCGTCTGGTTGCTTCGAAGGGCGGGCTATTCGCAGGCTGGGTTCAGACCATGGTTTGTTTAGTCTAATGTATGCACAAGATGGAAGACAAACTCAAATTGGGCACAAGTATGCACAAGACGCGGAAGACAAACTCAAATTGTGAGCTCGAAACAAGATTCTGATGAGTTTGCTGACTGCCTGTTAGTCGATGGAAAATTCAAAATTGCAACAGCACATTCGATCCACGCAGGTTTAAATTGAAAAGAAAAAGATCCCAGCAACGCTCTTTCAATGTGAAAGTAATATTTTTGTTTGGTTTGGTTTGTCGCTCTAGGGTCATCTTGTGCATACATTAGACTAAACAAACCAGGACCTACAGCTTAAAGTGTATTCCAAACCACTACAAACATCCATGGCACCGCCGGAACTCGAACCCAAAACATGTGATACCGAGCGCCAGCCACTCGGCCACCAGGCCCCTAGTAATATTTTGGATAATGCATGAAGTACCACTGTCATTTATCGGAACTTTGACTACGCTTCGACTCGAACTCTGACTATGTGTAGTGCATCTCTAGTTTTGCAAAAATGGATGTTTTTCAGTAAATTAAATCTTTTTTTTTTTTTCTAATAATAAACATGTAAGAAGGCTAAATAGAAATAGTAAACAAAAAGGGGAAAATGAATCGTTCCCACTAGGGGTGGAGGTGGGAGGGGGTTGAGAGAGTAAGGACTGACCTCTCCCTCGCACTGAGCAGCCGCCGGATGTACCTCAGGAGTCGCTGGTAGAGGGTGAGCAGGGCGGAGGAGGGGGGCAGCCGCGGGGGCGACTGGCCGCCGCCGGGAGGGCTTCAGCAGAGGCACGGTCGACATGACGCGGACGCCCCGCGTGGCGGCCGGGGCATGGAGGACTGCATCGCGCATCGCCGCCGCTCGCACGACTGGGGCTAAGCTCTTGGCTCCTACGGGGCTCTGCCGCCGCCCTCCGATGGGGCGCGCCCATCTACCGGGGGAAGCAGCTGATTTCGGGATATTTCTAATTAAATGATTGGAAGGAGAAAAACAATGGAGAAGTCTTTATCTCTTAAGAATTTTTTTTTTTTTTTTAATTTAAAGTACTTTTTGCGATCAAAAATATTTTTTTACAAATAAATTGTTCTTTTTTTTTTTTTTTTTTCCGTACCAGTTTAAATGTAAAGAAAAAAAAAAAAAAAAATAAAGAGTAAATCAAACAAAATTGTAAGCTAACTTTAATATTGAATGCCTGTTTGTGCTTATTACTGTGAATTAGCAACAGTTCGATTTGAATTCGATGTAGTAAGAAAATAATAATAAATAAATAAAAATAAAATTATAAAATATGTAACAAAATTGATAAAAAAAAAAATGATGGACATTGAAATAGATCCATAATTATAGTTAATAAATATTTGTAAATTGCATAATGCTACTTATGAAACAGTTTGTTTCGAGTTCTTTTGAATCTTGTCTGATAATGTCAACTAGCATGAACATTCAGAGACAAAAGAAAGAAACCCACTCGCTGAAATCATATTTTCTACAATTTCTATTCTCCCAATGGTGCGCAAACATTTTTGGCTGGCAACTCGGCTCGAGTCAAAACTGTTTTATTTTATTACAATATAGACGCCTATTAAAATTGCTATTATTCTTCCTTTGCCATTTTCCGTGAATTCTGATGATGTTAAGCTCTTAAATATATTAAGAAACCAATCAGTTTCATCCTGAAGCAGTACTTAATACCAAGAAATTGCACCACAGATCCAGAATTCGCATGAGGGCCTTGCAATCTACGAGGAAGATTTGCAATTATTGTCAATTTCTCTTGTAGGGTGTGTAATCTGCATGTTAATATAGTCCAATACTTGCAATACACTGTGCATCTAAATTTTTACAATTAAAAGAAAGTATGGGTAAATTATAATTTCTTTTAATTGTTTGAGTTCTCAAAATGAGTCATTAAAGATTATTAAGAATTTTAATAAACCTTTTTTTTAGACTTTTTGTGACCGTGCACTATGATCACGACCATTTTTTATGCACCATAAAAAAAAAAATACTTGTTTGCGAATTTCAGTACCCCGTTTCTCCATTATTGTTTTGTTTTTGTTTTTCCCCATATTTATATATTTACGGACACATTTATGTAAGGTGGGAGTGGAATTAAAATTTTGGCTCGTTTCCGGGCGGTTTTTTTAATTGCATTGAACTTAAAACTTTCAGTTGAAGGAAACTGCATGAACAGAGAAACAATAATTGTATTCATTTTGATGAACTATATGAAAATGCCATCGCCAGAAATGTGTTCACATTTGAAAAATTAGAACAAGTTGCAGCAATGGATACCTAAAAAGTTGGAAACTTTTAAGAATTTATACAAAAATAAAATACGATTTTAAGATGCACTTATTTGTATGTACTCTTATATTGCATCTAAATGCATCTCATTATCTATATTTATAAACTATCGATATCATGAGAAATGTTATTAAAACTTGGCGTTACATTCTGGTTCCCATTGTAAAAATAGAAAATCATTTTTCCATAGAGTGAATTAAAATAATTTAATGTATTGTAGAACTTCTTCTTTTTTCCCTGTTAGAGTTGCCAAGGTAACCGGAATAGGAAATCAAG
Organism: Caerostris extrusa; assembly: GCA_021605095.1. Classification (NCBI taxonomy): domain Eukaryota; kingdom Metazoa; phylum Arthropoda; class Arachnida; order Araneae; family Araneidae; genus Caerostris; species Caerostris extrusa. Next base: position 16,127 of record BPLR01011148.1, on the reverse strand, counting down.
GACAGTACCGAAAAAGTCCCGTCTGCCACGCAAGTGCGGATCTCGTTATTGCACGTCACATGATTTTGTTCTCGTTGTCCATGTACTGAAAAAAACTACTATCTGAAGGAGCTCCAAAGTACAATTTCAAAATGAAAGAAATCCATTTCATCCTATAAGAACGTGTCTTCTACGAAGCAAACAGCGAAAATGATTTCCCCATTGTCTGATATGCATATAGAGGTCCAAAAATTCTCCATTCAACTGACGACTATATTAAAAGACATCACTTTGCAACATTACTGGCATTATTAAATAAGTTGCAACTGTAAATTACTTGCATTGTCTCCTTCAGAAAGAGACGCTTTCAGGGAGACATCAATGGATGAATCCTTTTTCCAGTCAAGTGCAAATAATCATTTTTGCAAGAATTCATCTTTCAGATGGAATACATTGAAAAAAGTTTACTTTTTTTTTCATATACCGGCTATTCTTTGTCGTCTATCTCATGGAAGCTTCCAGCTAGTTCAAGATTCTACTCAAAGATTCAAGCTAGTCAAAGGTTCAAGTCAAAGATTCATTCAATTCAAGTTTCAAAGTTTCAAGCTAGTCAAAGATTCAATTCTTCTTCAAGTCAAAGATTCAAAGTTCAAGTTTCAAAGATTCAATTCAATTCAAGTTCAAGATGTCAAAGATTCAAGTCAATTCAAGTTCAAGATGTCAAAGATTCAAGCTAGTCAAAGGTTCAAGTCAAAGATTCAAGTCAATTCAAGTTTCAAAGATTCAAGCTAGTCAAAGATTCAAGCTAGTCAAAGATTTAATTCATCTTCAAATCAAAGATTCAAAGTTCGAGTTTTCAAAGATTCAACTCAATTCAAGTTTGGGTGAAAATTTTAAAATCCTAATAAAAAAACTGTGAAAAGGTTATGTAGAAATGTTCTCTGGAAAAATGAATAAAAAAAAAGGCACAAGAACCTTTTTGTGGCCGAGAAAAATGCGAAGCGAATTTCTGTCTTTCCTACAAGAAACTTTCTTTTGATTGATACTTTTTCCATCGTTTGATTCTTTTTTTTTTTTTTTGGCTGTCGGCCCAAACATCCTTATCGCTCCCACTTTTTTTGACACCCTCTTCGAATCTTCAAACTGTGCCACCTTCAAGAGGTCCTCCTGCTTTGCACTCGACTTCAGTGGTCACGGTTACCAGACACAGGTTAGATTGACAGGCTGCACTTTCCTTTAAAGGGATATTTTTTTTTTTTATACAAGACACACAAAAAAATTTGAACTGACTTTCAGTTAACCTTTTTGCTAAAAATGTAAAAAGGTGCCGAACAATCGAACGTGTCCTTCTAGACCGTTATGGGGTTTTTAAAATTAATAATTTTAAAATTAATAATTTTTTTTTTAATTTTAAAATATAAGTGGAGCATCTAAATTATCTTGTAGGATAAACTGGAAAAGTGAGAGGCTGAAAAGAAAGTTCCTCTGATAAAAATGAACATAAAAAAAAAAAAAAACTTTATTTCAATGTTAATGAACGATTTTGGAGTCAACGTTTTTAATTGTACAGTATTAGAACTGTACATTCTATGTACAGTATTAGAAAGGACAGCAAAAAATAATAATAACTTGACTTCCGTAAGTAACAGAACATCAAATATTAGGTTTTACCAATAACTCAATTTAAATAAAACTAGCATTCAATGTTGAAGTTGTTCTCTTTTTCTTTAAAGTAATAATTATGAAATTTATATAGTATCGAACTTTCATTTGAAAACAATACTGAAATGATGATATAAATAAGCACACGCTGAGACGGAAAAAATTACTCATTAAAGCCACGGCCAGACAAAAAATGAGACATTCGAGTAGTTCTTGCTCTAAATGTCTCTTTCTGACAGCGAGAAATAAGCCACATTATCTCTCAATGTGAATGATAGCTGATCAAAAATGGCATTCGTGAGAAATCGCTTTGATGCATGGGAAAACCTACACTGATTAGAGCGGAGCGAGACAAATAACTGAGATAATTGATTCACTCCAAGAATTCCGTTTCACTGAGACAAACCGGTTTATAATTGGTTCTCGAGAATAACTCGCTCGCCTCGTTCTCTCGTCTGGACGCTGCTTAAAAAGTTGACCGAATGAGATAAAAATTGGTAGGGGGATGTCTATGATCCAGAAAAACAAATTATTAAAATTTCAACGAAACTGAATTGCTTATTTGGCAGATATAAATCTGCTTTGGTGTGCAAAACATAAGCAGCAACTGCCTTTTCGCGAGAAATCACCTGGAATACTTGAAATTCAGAATACAGAAATAGTAAATTGTAATTAATGGATGAAGAAAAATGGTGCAAAAAAAGGAACAAAAAGACTTTATTGAAATAGTAGCGTTGGAAAAAATGCAAAAAAGGTTCAAGAGGGAGAACCACAAGCAGAAAAAAAGGTTTTAAATATTAAAGATTTAATCCCTTTTGAAAGTCTCTAACTTAACCTTTCTTTAACGTTGATGGAACCGTCTCTCCACTCTATGCGTCCAGATGATACAACAATTGTTAAGATAAAAGTCTTCCAATAAGTATCTGCCACTCCCATCAGTTTCAGCTGTTGTGCTTCGGTGAATATAATTGTGCCGAAATATATGTACCCAAAGCATACCACACATGTTCAACAGCACTTAAATGAGAGTCCACTGAACAATCAATCTATATCTAAGACACTTTCAAAAAGTTCCTTAACTGTACTAGTCCAATGCGGTTTGAGTTGCCGTCCATAAAAAACGAACTCTGCACTAATAGTACCTCGCTACAGACGCAAGTGAAGTAGGGTCCTTGCTGACAATAGAGATTTTCTGTGATAGTGCCTTCTTTAAAAATGTCCAGCTCAATCCACCACTCATCCAAATGCCTCTTCAGAAGGGCAACTGGAGTATTGATTATGGAATAACAATAAGGATAAAGGAGGTCTCCCCTTGATTTAGAATATAGCATCAATTATTTGTAGTTGACTGCTTAATGAGTTGTTAAAGGTATGTAAAAATAAATGAATTCTTTGAAAAATTAAAAAGTTGCTTCAACTATTTGTCAAAAGAAAATTAAAAATGACCAAAAAGAATAATTTAGAAAAAGAATAATTTTTGAAATTAAAAAATTCTGCATAATAATGCCTACCCAGACGATTACGACAGGACCACCTAACCGTCTGCTTCCCTGATTTTAGAGGATAATAACGTGTCCCTATCTCTCTCCACATCAACTGGCGCTGAGAATCGCTTGTGATATCCGTACAGAGGACGTAAATCCATGGATGAGATCTTGTGCTCCGTTGCATGCGGTGCCTCTGGAGATCTATCAAATGGATGAAGGGTTCAGGGCTGTGAGTGGATGGGTCATATTTAAGAAAACATCCGGCCTCAATGCACTCACCACAAAGCAAGCACTTACCAGGCAGCCTGGCGATCGATGGTTTGGTTTAGTTTGTCGCTCTAAGGCCACCTTGTGCACACTTTAGGCTAAATAGACAGGGACCTACAGTTTAACGTGGATTCCGAACCATTCACAAGCATCCATGCCACCGCCAGTATTCGAACCTGAAACCTGTGGTACCAAAGGCCAGAGAGCTAGCCAATTGGCCATCAGGCAGATCGATGCGAGACGAATTTACACGCATTGTCTCAATAGCCATCGAGTCTCCGACAACAGTGATTACCACTATGCCACCAGTGAATTCGAACCTTGGCACTCTTGCACTAACTGCACACGATCTCTCTGAGCCACGTCAAGCAATTGAGTGGTCTTGTCGATCTCTCTTCGCCTGCCTAACATTGGCGTTCTTTTAATTCGCTGACTGCCATCATTCTTTCTTACAGCTGTACCTGTGATGGCTGTATCAGCTTTTCAAACGCATAGAGCACGCATCAGGGTTGCCAGTTTGGAGCAAACGTACTCCTCGTGTGATCATACATCTCACGTGACATTTACATTCGTCAGTCAGGGAAGACTTGATGGCTTGTCAATCGCGTTTGCAGGGGGAAAATGAACTTTTATTGCATTGTGTCCGGTCGTTTCGAGGAAGGTGGGAAAGAAGGATCTTTTCACAAGTGCGTATTGGTTTTATTTATTTGTTACAAGGAAGGAATATGGAGTGTTTTAAATTCCATTTTATTGTGCATAAGCAATTCATATCTGATGCATCATAAAGTAGTTTGATAGATGATTTTTCAATGAATAGTTATAATATATATCCATTGATCGAAATTCATTTCAACTCATTTAGAATTAGTTTTAGGCATATCCGGTGATAGCTGTGCGATTTTTAACAAACATCTTTACTGTCTGTCATCACTACTCAATGCTGCTGGCGCGAAGAGAGGAAAATTTCTACTATCCTATTATGATTTTCAAAAGAAATTATTCATTTTTTAACAGTAAATAAATATAAATTTAATTTTTCTAGATATTTGTACATTTATATTAGGGTTAATAAAGTTTCTTGTGCCATATTTTCTCTAAAAATTATTCAAAAAATAAAATATTCGTTTATATGAACTTTTTTTAATGCTTTATCTGTTTCATACAAAATAGTCAGAGTTATGAAGAAAATATCATTTCTTGCATCTGTTTATCTTCAGTAAGCACATGGTTCAATGAATGCATGACTTGAGAAGAAGAATTTCTCGGAATTTACAGAATCGCTTCGTAATATGTCTACGTTTTCTAAATAAACGCGCGCCAAAGGGCGACGCAGCACCAATTCTGGTAAGAAAAGAAAGAGGAATGTTCGCCCCAACTATCCGTTCCTTTAGAATAGGGGGCGCGCTCTATTATATCATATATATTTTATAGGTAATTTCATTGAAATCTACCGTCTGCTTTCATCAGTATTACAATGAAGATATTGAAACAAATTCTCAGAAAAATAATTACAGAATACTATGCATTAAAGTGCACATTTTCAACGATTGAATTTGTTTTAAAATGTTTTGGCATCCATCTTGCATTTTTTCAATTCCTTCTATTAGCTCACACTCTCCCTATATATATCTTGTTCAAATTTTCAATCATTCCTAAAAACACTTTTATTCATCCATTCAAGTACAAATACAATTTTTTTTTGAACTTGTAGGGGATGACACTGGATGTGAATACAGTTTTTTCAAATATTAATTCATTCATTAAATTTAATTAATTAATTTTAGTTTTTTTTAGATTTAAGTTGCATATGTCTACCAATAGATGGCGCCAGATAAACTTAAAGAAATGAATGAAAATTATTTATAAAGGACTTTTTGCAATAGAATGAAAAAAAGTAGGAATTGACTTTAAAAAAAAAAATTTTTATAATCCTTGTTTATAATTCAAGTTAGATATCCAATATAAGCAAAATGAATGAAAACAAATTTTAACGATCTTCAGCTATTCGATTTTTGAGTTCTTCAACCACTTTTAATTGCATAGCATCTAGACAGCAACGTGGCCGGATAGTCCTGGCATTGTGTTCTCTGGTCCATCAATGAAATCTTTTAATAGGTTGCGGCCTGATGGCCAACTGGCTAGCGCTCTGGCCTTTGGTATCCCAGGCTTCAGGTTCGAATCCTGGCAGTAACATGGATGTTTGTTGGTGGTTCGGAACCCACTTTAAACTGTAGGTCCCGGTCTATTTAGCCTAAAGTGCACAAGATGACCGTAGAGCGACAAACCAAACCAAACTAAACCTATTTTAATTGGTTGCTAAAAAATTTCCGCCGCAAGCATTCCTCCTAAGAACCAATCTTCGAGCGTTTTCTGCAAAGGGGTCCCCGCATGAATTTGCAAATATTGTATGATTTAAGCAACAATTCCCATTCTGAGTTTCTGAGTCCTTATCTCTCTCTCTCTCTCTTCTTCCCTCTGAAGGGCATTTGTGCATAATTTACAATGTCTCGGAGAGGTTGCCGTGGCAACGACTTCTTTTAACTGATCTCCGTGGAAAAAAGCAGCTTCTTATGAAACGCGAAACTATTTTTTTCTGATAAAACTTTTTAAGGAGCAAAACGCCGACCTAATGCCAACGGTCTCGGGAATGGCCAAAGCACACTCACTTGATAAGAAAAGAATGCATTGTCAAGAAAAATAACGATTATTTAGTGAGAAACTGAATTCGAATGAAATTGCCTTTGTGGTACCCTGCTATGTTTCATACTAAATTCACGAACGGTTGGAGTCAAATTGTGTACTTTTTCGAGGAAGGATTTTTTTTTTCAGCTACTTTATATACTACTAGTGATTTATCATCTGTCGTTATAACCATATATCCAATGAAAATAGAAATGTAATACTGAATATATAGCAGTTATATATTTAAAAACAGGTTTTCTTTATTCTTAAAGGAGTACTGGAAGAGTCTGGATTCTTCCAGACAAGCGAGGCAGAAATGAAAAACTCCTATATCTAAGCCGGGTATGGAAACGACAAGTCTACGAAGTAGGTGCAAGTTCCCCTGATACCTCGATAGGGTGTTCGTTCTAAACAGTCGTGGCACAATGCAAGTAAACTGTAAGTACAACAGGATTCTGTATACCTGGGTAACGCTGAATTTGCTGAAGGTGAATGACGATTATGTCGGAACGATCTCTCCGGTTTCCCATGTAACGTTTCCCTTATTCGGTTTTCCTTATATTTCTTTTGTTGTACCTGTTATCATCTTTCCTCATTTCAGAGTCTATGTTTCAGACCCATAATTGTTAATTATTGTATATTGTTATATATATATATATATATATATTGTATATATAATATTCCCTGTTTCAATGTTGACATTGATGTGTCTTTACAAGATATTTCAAATTTGATGTTATTTTTACTCGCAAAACGCTCACGAACTGTCAACTTACCATCTCTTATTTTGAAAGAAAGAAATAATTTTATGCGTGATATTACCCTACTTTAAATACTGGTCTTTTTTTTATTACTGAAACATAATTCTATAAATTTTTACAATTTTTGTTCCTTTTTTAAACAAGCTTGTGTTCCAGCACTCAAGTAAGCAACAGCGCCTCTCGTGAGTTTACATTTAATGTTTCAAATCATTTTATTCAATATTCCGATATTTTGGTTTCCAAAGTTACAAATATTTAGGGGAATTTTTCGGTATTACTTCCGCAACACAGTGGCCCAAAGAGAAACGTCTTCTCTGGCCAAAATCTAGAGTCCAATTGAACTTCGGGGCCGGCGTAAAGAGTGCCAAATCTATCGTGACGTCAGAACAAGTACATCAGTACTCCGCAACGATAAACAAAGGTTCATAATTAATCAATAATTATCCTATTTCGCAAATTGAAATTCAACTAATGACGTTAATAAATTTTAATCATTACATATACGTAACTTATACCAGTAAAACGTACATATCTGCAGTATTTCTACAAGTACTTACTTGTAGCTTCACGATGTATCTATTTAAATCCCGGAAAACGCAATATTTGTCCCATTAAAAGGTAAAATATATTGTTTTTAAAGTAATCAAAGGAAAAAAAAAGTAGTAGAAAGAAAAGGGCAAAAAATGAAAGTTTGGGAATAGTGGGTTTCAGTTCTCCTAATAAAGTTTCAATTTCACAACACTCACTTCTCCATCTGCTCCAGGACACAGTTCAATTATTCCACCAAGTCTCCACTTGAGTGGAGGTAAATTTTCTTCTTTAAATCATGAATATTCGAAATAGATTTATCTTCCAACCACTTGATTCGTCCTTGCAATTGTGCGAGATAATCCATTGACCAATGTTTCCAGAAACATGGGAAAAAAGAGTCAGAATTATTTTGTCAGAAATCCAATTAAGTTCTGGAATAACATTTAGAGCAGTTTCAATTATGAAATGTCCAGGGGGATTTAAATCTTCAGGATTACTCGAAATGGACACTAACGGCCTAGAATTTAAACACTTTTAATTTGATATACAAAGGTGAAAAAGGTTTTTTATGTGTTAGAACTTGTGTTCCAACACATGTGGACGCTCTTTAAGTGCCCTTTCATTCATTTCATAGCAGCTTTCAGAGATCACGTGAGGGCTGCAGGAGGGTTAAATGTCCCCTAAAATATTTTCTCCTATTATTATTGTTTCTATTATTAAATAGAAATTAGAAGAAAGTGATGTCAAGATTTTTTGTTCAGCTCTTTTTGTCAGCTGCAACAGAATTGGCAACTCTGTCTTTAAAAATTTGTGTCAGTCTTCCTCTTCGTGCAGTGAATCTTCTTAGAGATGCTATGAAAGCTTCTGTTGTGAGGTCACTCACGATTTCTAGATGAATGGCTTTGGTGGCTCTCATGACAAACGTAGTTTCTTATTGGTTTTATACCTCGACCTTTTCTAGGTCTAATTAGAAAACTTTTATATCATCACTAAATAAAAACAGTTCATTAACTCTAGCATTACCTTCATCTCTTTTTAGGTCATAAAATAAATTTATTGGAGAAACGAATACATTTTCATCGAATTTCGTTACGGTTACGCTTTATACACTCCAGATATATTCAACTGCAAAATGTTTATTTTTGCATTGTTAAGGCTAGAATCTGAAGGCACCCAACCCCGTTGTTCCATAAATTTTCGAATCTTCTAACATTTGGATGGAACCTTGACGAAAAGATACCAGATATAAGATCTGTCGTGAGTACTTCGATCTCTGAAGAGGTGTGGGGATTTCGAGGACTCCTTATCAGCAGTTGGTAAACATCGAATTCCTTTACGACGATTCCTTCGTTCCTCCCAAAAGTATAAATCATTGGACGTTCTTTCCGTATGACAGGCAGTTTCAACTCACGGGCTGATCCTATAATAATAATAAAACTCTGGTAAAATCGCTGAATAGAGGCCCTTAGGATTTGGCGTCAAAATGTTTTCCGCTAAAGTACGCCAAATGACAGGTGTGATTCTAAGTGAAGAAAAATTGCAATTGTACTTACAACAACAAACTTGAATTTGAATTTTTTTTTTTTTTTAAAAATGCTCAAATTTGATGGAAAAAAATGAACAGAAAGTGCTGAAAACTTATGGGAATTTTAGGGAAATTGTACTCACTACGGGATGCTGGAATATGATTAAACTGCATAGGTCACGTAGGCCACCTGGAATAACCTTCCCTTTATAATGACCTCCATGCAGATTTCTTTACAAAACTCATCCAATCTGCCAAGGTATTCAACGCATATTCAGTCTCATCAGCTCTACCCGCTGTCTACGGATCTTATTCGTACGTAATTCTCATAATATCGCACAAAAATTATTTTTGTTTGAGAGGACCACGAATTTTTTCGAATGGATTTCTTCACATTGTATGTGCTACATCCTTAAAATTCTCTCTGCTTCTCCACATATATCCCTCAGATTTATCTTTCATAACAGTTAGACATATCTTTCATAACATTTCCACAGTCAGAACACGTGAAATTCTTAGCAATTAAACCTTCAAACGTACAATAATTTTCAACTTACCTTGACATTCCAAATCCCTGCTGTAGCCCCCTTATTTATATTTTAAGCAAAGGCTGGAATGTTTGTTACCAAAATAATGTTATTACCAAAATGTTAATGGTATTAAAATGTTAATTAATGTCAAATGTTATTAAAATGTTTGTTACCAAAATAAAATTCTTCAATATCAGATATCTCTAATCGAAAGACTTTGGTCAGCACACAAGGAAAGAAAACAACCGCAGCCGAACGAACTGTAACGAATGAAATGAATCGTTTTTAATATTAACAATAATTTAATTAACCCACGTAATTAGTCTTGGTCAATTATTCAATAGGAGATACCTTGATTACCACCTTTGGCGAATTTCGCGTGCTTGGCGCCGAAAAAAAGTCACCAAATCCCAACGCCTTCCGTTTTACTATTTGGCCCAAAACTCTTTTCACTTCCGGAAGCTATTAACATTCTTGTTCATTTTACTTTACTCTTAGACTGAGCAATTACTTAACATGTTTGCAAAAGTACAGAAAAGGCAATTTTAGGAAAATTGCATTGAAACACGAAAACAATAGTATTTTCGGGCTCTTTTGTATTTGATATTCTTTTGAAGAAACAAAAAGGTTTACTATAGATTTTACTTTTACAATACTCACAGGGTTACAATTTCGATCTCTTTCAGTTTCCAAATAGGATTTTAGAAAACATTTTTAGCATCTTCTTCGCTCTTTAATTTTTGTCTCTTTTGATCATTAGTATGTTTGTCACATTCAGTAGACACGTGTTTATCTCATTTACAAAATACACAACATTTATTTACTGATGCGTTAAAGAAGAAGATGGTTTCGCATTCATATAATGGCTTTTATTTTTAAGAGACAATTGACTACGATTAAATATTTCTGTTGCTTCAGCAATTCTCAAATTGTTAACCATTAAAGTAACTTCGAACATTCAATTTCATTTTTAAGAAATTCATTTAATTCTGTTATATCAAAATTTCCTTTTGAAGTTCGTTTTCAAGAGTTAAAACTTGTGGAAGTAACTTTTAGGATAACTGGATTCAATAGATGGCCATAACTGCCAATTACTAAATTAAGTGAATTTAAATTTCTAACCTGGATATCCAATTTGATCATACAGTTTACATAACCTGTAAGCATTGTTTGAATGTGTAACAGACTCTAAATTTAACAATTTATTCATATTACTATTAATTAATAAATCTTTACAATCCTATCTATCTTTCCACAATTTTAAAGAATCATAGCTTTCTTTCGTAAGACTGAAACCAGGCACAGCCCTTCAAATAAAGAGTTTAAATATAAGAACCTTTTAATTTTACTTAAACAACTCTTTTTATCGATCGAGATTTCGAAAGAATTACAAAACTGAAAAAGGGTTTTATTAGATTATATTCAACGCAGATAATAAAATGTGACGATGCTTTTCTGAACAGTACCTTCGAGAGAATGGGCCTTTTCATGGTCAAACTGTCCGGATTCGGAAAGGCATAGCAGTGTCGGTTCTCTGGTGGCATCGTTGTTTAGAATGGGGCATTAGGTTGTTCGCACCTTCTTACTCGAACCTCCCTCTCCCAGATAAAAGCAACTTACACTTTATCTCGCCTTCATCTCCAAGGAAACATAGGAATTGTCTGTTCAAATTGGGTGCCGAATCCACGGTGGTGATATCTTTCGCCTACTCCTGGTCAGCCCTCAAACGTCGACACTGCTTCCAATACCCCAGAGAGTTCCAAGATTTGGAGGTTAATAACTCACAGATAAAAATTTTCCCATCATCAGCGTTATTTTAGTTATTGCAATATTTCTGACAAATAAAAACATCATAAAGTCAGTATCCCATTTTAGCAATAAGCATGGACTTGGAGTAGAGTCTGAATTTTCTTTTCTCTCTGCACCGCCTCCCCGCACCTAAGAAATCCCCCCCTACCAGTTAGAAAGGTGAAAGTGGAACATTGGCGAGTGTCATGTAGACCAGACCACCAACAGACGTTAGGGAGAACGGTGCCTTCCAGCAGAACTTTTAAGGCTCGTTCACACCGAGGCGTTGAAGCGTGAAGCATTGACCAATCACTAGCCTCACTACGTTCGTCTGAAAGCAATTGAAATCCACCGCTTCGAGTGGACCCACTTTCAACTCTCAAGTGCTTGCCGCGTCATGTGACTTGGAGTGAGCCAATAGTAGATCTGCCATCTAGTAGGAGTAGGAACTTCACTAGGCGTAAAGCGATTTCTGACGCTTCGGTGTGAACGGGTCGAACAAATTTTTGTCCCTGCCGCGTGACGAGTAGCCGCCTCACGCCTCGGTGAGAACGAGCCTTTAGGGAGCAACTGCTCCGCATTTGCGTACGGAGAAAACCCAGAAACTTCCCTCGGGGAAATCTGACTATCGATGTGATATGTTTTTACACATATTGCCATGGAGTCCTGTCTTTTTTGAAAGCAGTGAATACAACATTGCCGCTAGCGAAATCGAACCTCCTGTTCGCTTGTTGCACACATTTCAACTGAGCAACGAGTTGCCGCTTCTGTGTTAAAGGAGCCAAGTTCAAAGATCTGTAAAGGATTCACTGACAACTGGCAACTGGCGTACCGATTACGAAGTACTAATGGGAGGGGGGGAATACCCTAAACCTCCTCATCTTTCTTCATAAATGGGATTTAAATTTTAATTGACTGCTTTAATGTTAGTAAATATAAAATAACTAGATAAAGTTTCTAAAATGCAATTAATATGGTACTCAAAAGTTAAAAATACTTAAAATAAATAAAAGTAAAATACAAAGTAAAAATAAACATAAAAAATAAGAGAATTTAAGTTTAAATTCGGTACAACGTGTAAAGATTCAAAGTTCCCTTATATAAAGGGAACTTTGAACCCTGCGAGAAAGGAGTGAGATAAATCGATAGGCCACTAAGTCTTTTCCTTTTACATCTATGTTCTAATTGGGTATTAATTGCCTATTGCGGTGGCATCAGATACCATCAAAGGGGTAGTCCTTTTGTAAAATTAACTAGCTAACTAGTCCTTATAATTAAGTTCATATCTCTCCACATATAAACAGTATAATTTCGTAACGATGTATATGATGCGTAATGCGTTTTCACAAAGTCATTATAACAAGCAGAAAAAAAAAAAAGGGATAATTATTTGAATAATTTTTTTTAGGAAAAAATAGGTGGCTATCTGAGTCAAATGATCTTTCGACCTTTATATGACATAATCTTTCCTGCAGTTGTGAGATAGAAATAAACCCAGACAGGAGCGGGCTCTTTTTTTTTTCCTTCCTGCGCTATCATCCAGGCCACCTGTCGATAGAACGAACACGACATGGGTGGAGTCCTGCACTTAACCGTAACCGCTAATCATCTGTCTTGTAAGCCGATGCTCGGTAAATATTTTTTTGCTTCATTTTTCTTTGGATAAAAAAAAAAAAAAACATTGTGTAGAGTTTCTTATCAACGTTGCTAGCATGGTTCCACTTTTCTTTTTGCAATTATAAAAAAGTTAAAAGAAAATATATACCCGTAAAATGTTTATTCGAAACATAATTCAATTCATATAATCAGTATTTGAATTTAACTAACATATGTATAGTATTCTTATTTAACAACGTCAGATATACATACGGATTGTTAAATATATATATGTAAAAATACTATTTTAACAAACACAAAAACAAGTAATATAAAAAAAAAAAAAATTTATAGTCAATTCCTACTTTTTTTCACTCTATTGCAGAAAGTCCTTTATAAATAATTTTCATTCATTTTTTAAATTTATCTGGCGCCCTCTATGGGTAGATACATGCAACTTAAATCTAAAAAACTAAAACGAATTAATTAAATTTAATGATTTAATTAATGTTTGAAAAAACTGTATTAACATCCAGTGTCATCCACTGCAAGTTAAACAAAATGTATTTGAACTTGAGTGGATGAATAAAAAATAAATTAAATGAACGATTGAAAATTTGAACGAGATATATAGGGAGGGTGTGGTCTAATCGAAGGAATTGAAAAAAATTCGTAGCTAGTCAGGAAGTCATGTGCACACTATAAATTGTAGATTTATTAAAAAGTTAAATGGTTTCTTTAAGATAATTTCAATGGTTGGAAAATAATTTTCTTTGATTTAAATATTGTCTTTTTTGACGGGTATTATTTTCAGCATTGTAAAAGAAATTAGAAAAGATAATTGTATTACTTTTCAGCATAAAAGAATTTTTATTTAAAAGTAAATACCATTAAAAAATCAACCCATATATGACTGTAATAAATAAAAAGGAATGATTAAAAAATATTTTTTTCATAATATTATATAAACGTAGTTCATTTTTTTAAAATAAATAATTACAAATAATGATTATGTTTGAAAAGACAATTCATATAATCCTATCAAACATTTGTTGTCAGGCAACGTGAGTTTAAAGACCCATATGTTTGAAGAAAAATCGTCTTGTTCATCCATGTTCAGTTTATTTTTTTATTTTTATATTCCTTGTTGCAGTTTGATTTCGAAACCCAAGTGAATTGCAATGAAACCTTTCCACATCCCACACTTAATCGTAATAAGTGGCATATCATTAGATAAAATTCAATTATTGGATATCAGTTAGGTCAACAGTAATCAAATGTAATAATCAGTTTGAAACAATGGCCTCCCAAGTGCTTCAAATCGGGGAAAGTTAATCTAATTTATAGAATTCGTGATCTCTTCGGCAGGCTTGCTGTCGCTAAAACATCCGTGCAGCCCCCATTTCAGCACCCCTTCCCTCTGCCTAAAAATCTGAAAGATCTAAATCAAACAGAAAATAAATGAGAGTGCTGTAAATAACACATTGAAGCCAAAAATTATAGAATTCTGCATTAAAATCAAGTATCAAAACACACACAGAAAGGTATAAAAATGTAAATAGTGTGTAAGGTACAAAGGTAAAAAATTTAAAGTAATAGTTTAACGAAAAAACGAAAGTCACCAACAATCATAAAATTCTTTCGTTATCTCTTTCAAAATAACGTTTATGCTTTCTATAATCAGATTGCAAATAACACTTACTTTACTGGAATCACAGATTAGCAACAATTAAGTAAATTTTCTTCACAAAAAAACCAAGAAGCTAGCAATCATTTTTTTTTTAAACACAACAACTTATTAATTACAGTAATGTTGCCAATTTAAGCCAATGGTAAGTAAACATTTCAAAATAAACGTTGCCATTCACTTAAATTTTTGAATTACACGTGTAAATATAACAAATAGCAATTAGAACGAGCTCAATGAAGAGGGTGAACCTGGTACATCTCTATAAGCGAATGAATCCTGAGATCTGATTTTGTCAACAGTATTTTGACATCATCTCGATTCGATATTCGCAATCGACTTCTGTCGCACTAAGCCCTCATTCCATTAAGTAGGAAGAAGGAAATGCAATTATAAAAATCTTGCATTGTAGCCCAATATCCACTATTATCTGCCCAATATCCACCATTGTAGCCCAATATCCACTATTTTGATGCCAGAATTGTTTTGCAATGAATCGTCTACTAAATGGTCTTCTAAATTTTCTTGTCTTCTCTTGCCTATTTATGTTTCCTAGCACAACTCCCCACCCCCCACCCCACCCCAAATCCTTTATTTTTATTAAACAACCTCCAAATGCATCAGAGGTTACAATCTGATCGTTCCATTACCCCCTCAGGGTGTGGTATTGCCCATTTTGGGAATCGGTGGCTTACGTCGATGAGAGTGTCCTGCCTCAACAGTGACTCAACCCCTCCTGTTTCTCAGACGACAAAAGCTGATGTAAAACTCGAGGTTTGCAGTTGTTATTGAAATATAAATCCAAATATCTCAATTTAAGAACAAAAGAAATCCCCACCATTTAGTAAATTAAAAAATCGTCTTGCTGGACACAAAGAGCAACCCCCTCTCTGGGTGGAGCGATTCTACTTTTGAAATGCGAGGTGGCATGCTTCAGAAATCATCCACACTGAAAGAAACGATTTTTTTTTATGCGACGCTCCGTTCATTCGGTCTTACATCTGGAGCCACGACTATACGGGAATGCGAGGAGACAATCTCGCCAAGCAATTTTAAACCGTTTTTTGTCTCAATGCGGACCAAAATCCTCCGTGTGTGTCAAATGTCTCGGCTCCACTCCGACCAGAATAGTTTTTTTCCCTCACCAATGGAATTTTCGCAGACGCTATTTTCGACTGTCGCTCAAAGCCAAAATAACGTGTCTTTTGCTCGAATTCAGACGAAAGCACTCACCAGAGATCATTTCGCCTCTCTCACTCGTCTGGACGCCGCTTTTATCGCTGAGCTACGAATTTGACGTCCTATTATATTAAGCATTTTTGTTACTTCATTTCATTAAATTTTATTTATGAAAAAAAATACAATAGCTCTAAATTTCAGCCTGGATACTTTGGCGTGAAAGCGCATTCTCACATAAAAAGCATTGTAAGAAAAAATTTTCGACGTCCTTCAAGCTAGACTTATCTTTCCTATTTTCATTCGCATTTCTAATTATTTGCTAGACTTAGCATAGATCATTTCAGCGAAGGTCTGAAAAATGTTCGTGCGTGAAGGCAAAAAAAAATATTTTTCTCCTGAAAACATTAATGAGGAGCTTAAACAGCATGGGCATTTACCTGAGCAATACATGAA